>JACXGJ010011969.1:0-18813 GCA_016801105.1 Esox niger | reverse complement strand
GGATCTTTCAACAGGACAATGACCCTAAACACTGCTCAAAATCTACTAAGGCATTCATGCAGAGGAACAAGTACAACGTTCTGGAATGGCCATCTCAGTCCCCAGACCTGAATATTATTGAAAATCTGTGGTGTGACTTAAAGAGAGCCGTCCATGCTCGGAAACCATCAAACCTGAATGAATTAGAGGTGTTTTGTAGGGAGGAATGGTCCAAAATCCAGACCCTCATAGGAAGCTATAGGAAGCATTTAGAAGCTGTTATTTCTGCAAAAGGGGGATCTACAAAATATTGAGTTATTTTTTTGATTGTAGTGCCCAAATTTATGCACCTGCCTAATTTTGTTCAAACAATCATTGCACACTTCCTGTAAATGGTATAAATTTCGTTTCACTTCTCAAATATCACTGTGTTTGTCTCCTATATGATATATTTAACTGATTTTTTTTATCCTAAGAACCAACGATTTATGAAGGAAAATCATGGACATTAACAAGGTTGCCCAAACAACGCAGACCACTGTATCTGCGTTGAATAAATGTTCTCCTGCATGTTTGAGCGTTAGCCTTGATTTGGTACCAGTGGAACTCTAACCCAGCACCTGGTTAATAAATTCTGCATGGAGAACCCGAAAAGACTTTTACGAAGTTCTAGGAATGCACCGCCGAGGGCATCCTGTCAGGCTACATCAGCGTCTGACATGACAACCGCTCCACCCACAATCGTTTGGCCCTTCGGAGGGCTGGTCGATCAACCCAACGCACCATCGGGGTTACCACTGCCTCCCCCCAGGACATTTACTCCATATATGATATCGCGGAGAAGCCAGACGTTTCATCGGGGTCCTCAGCTGTCCGAGCCACGAGTTGCTCAGAGGTAATCATGGAGCTCAGACTGTTCAGACAGACGATTGAGGAGCATCATAACCGAAACAGAAACGGGAAGAAAGGCTTCTGCCCCAGGGCATCAGACTGTTAAACTAACGCTTAACTGCTCTATGACCTTAGAGTCTCTTTCCCCACACAGTCTGTTGTTAGGGTCACAACTTTACTTCCACTGGTGGGTACTGTAACCGCTCAGAACCTTATTCATTGTGTAGTGTATTAAATTCTACAAGGCTCCCTGGAACCACAAAACTAATATAGAATTAGTCATTCCATAGCTGGACTGATGGTTGTCAAAAATAAACAGGGAGAATAAGCCTGTTTGGAGTACTCAGAATCAGTATATTTTTCATAGTTTCTTACACTACACTACAAGTCTGGACATAAAGGCTATTTATAGTGCCTGCTGGAAGACTCATGAGTTTACTTAACAGATTGCCTCCCTCTGCTGTGGATTTCCATTCCTATAATAAAACCTGTTGACCCAACAGAGCTGAACTAGGCAGGACTCATTTTCATTCATTGTTATTTTCTGCTGGCTTGGAGTTATGTGGTGGGTATGATAGGCTGAATTGGATCTGGCATTTCAGCCATTGCTGGTTTGGTTTATACTGTAACCTGTGATGGCCGTTTCAAAAGTCCAAACTCAATTGCACATTTAACAGTTTATCCTTGCAAGGAGAGAGTTCATACATCACAAGGTAACAATGAATTTTTTCTAATTTAATACAAGACAACCATCAGTACTTAAAAGGAAAAAGGGGTGTGGTAAGATGCTGCACTGCTGTCCCATGTCAATAATGCACATTTCAATTAACCAAGGGGCAGGCTGTCCTCCCCCCACATTAAACCAAGGAACTGGTGGGTAATCTTTTCAACCATGAAAGCAACACACAGAATCTGGCCAAAGGACAGAAAAAGACGGTTTAAAAAGATAGACAGATTAATGGAGAACCAAATGATCTTCTGCCACCATTCAATGATGACAATTACCAAAAAACAGATCCCCTCTCCCACATTCCTTTCCTTATCTAGACATGGGGACTTGTCTAGTACCTTTAATTACTAACTCATTCATACATGTATACGAGGAAATAAAGCTCAATTCAAGAAATTTCCCTGACAAACATCAGTCAATATAATAACCAACTGCACACTGCAGTTCATGAGGGGCTGTCCAGTAAAGCAAGCTGTCTGGCAGCATGTGACAACACAATTGCCCAGTGGAGGCGTGATGGGTTTTGCCTTCAAGTTCTTTAATAGCTTAGGTCCCAAAGGGGGCCAAAGACTTCCATGTTGTAGCCTAACCACTGGATGTGTTTGGAGTCTGGAGATTGACTTACTCAAACAAATGTTGGAGGCAGAAATTAATGTGATTGCCTGACTCAATGGAAAGGGAGAACCTAATTAACATTTTCATTTAAAAGGGTTATATAAAGTTTAGGATTAAGAGTAGGCACTAGCACAAATCCTGGTCACATTTCCTCTTAGAGCAATTAGCTGTTTGAAATGCAGGCTCCGCCCTCTCCAATGAGTCAACCAATCATATTAACATCTGCCTTCAGGGCCAGTTAATTGAAACTCCAACCATGGCCTGACCATTTTCTGAGGAGTCAAAAGAAAACCATGGTAGCCTACTCCCTTTTCACTACAATGTCTGTGGGAGTTTAGTGTTCAGGTTAATTTAGTGTTGGAAATGTATAGCTAATAATTCATGTCGATTTCAGACAAAATGGCTTTTGATTGTGGTGAGTTGGAGCACATCTCCGCCGGCCTCCTCTCACACTGTAATATTTAGAGCCAAAATGGCTGCGCCTTTGCTCTATGCAAAGAAGCTAGATGACCGCTGCTATACCTTGGACAGACATGAGAGAGAGCCCTAGGCTGTGTGTGTTCAGCCAGCTAAAACGGAGTGAACTCGGTGCTTAACTTTAGAGCCAAAATGGTGGCTACAAAAATGCCAAACACTACTTCAGCAGTCCAGCTGCACAGATTCACCACTGTAGTCCTGCATCTGTTGTTTCCTTCTGACTGAGCTTCAACCCGAGCTGGCGGTTTTGTCACAGTCACGTTCAATTCCACACACAGTTTCCATGCCAGTACACCAATACTGACACTGTGGTTCTAATCGATAAATGGACATCCGGTTTATTTAATTCAGAGTGGTTATTCAAAAAACGTCCCGATGTGTTTGGGCCAAGCGCCAAACATATCAAAGTACTGAAATACGTAGTTCTAATATGGTTGGCGAATCACATGATCACTACCACTCGTCTTACAGTGATGACAGTAAAAATCCGCAGGTGCGTACGCTTGCTGGACCGGTGCCACCCGGCAGAAGTAGACGCCAATCTTTCATCGCGACACGAAGAGCACTGAGTCCCGGTACTCTCTGCTACCGGGCCAAATCGTTGACCGGACACGGTCACATGATGACATCGCAGCACCGCAGGATCAGCGACGGGTAGTTTGTTGCCATTACGGGCCAGCACACGATTCACATTACACCTTTTAAAAGGTCTTTTCTAGTTACACAAGCTGTTCTTTGGCACGTGAAGTATTGTGTGGTAATCAAATAGCCTACATATGCTAAGTCAGAGGACCGTGGCAGTACCGTCACTTTGATTGGTGTTTCCTTGTCTATCACTCTGAATCGTGTGTCTGGGAGAAGAGGGAGAAAGAGGTGGGAGGAAGCAAACGATTGAGAAGAAGGAGAAGGATGGGGACTGGAGGAAGGGACAGATTGCCAGATTAATCAAATACAGACTTTAATCGTTGTTACCCGCGGCTTCCGCTGAATGCAGGGACGGATCAATCTGAAATCTGAAAGTCAGATGGAATGTCTGACAAAGCTCTTCAGTCAAAAACCCCTCAGAGGCTTCAGAGACTGAGAGAGACTTCTGTGAACCACCACCAAATCACAACTACTAAGAAGCTCCAAAGGCGGCGAAGATCCGTGTTTGTCGAGTTCTTGGTTATTTTCGCGGTCCCGAATCCATGCTGCAGCCCGCTGTGTGTGCCGACGCCAACTCTTCCTAACTCTCGTTAAGCGCATTATGGTGACGGCCAGTTATCTACACATTTCAACCAGAATCTCTATTTGTAATTAGCACCGTGAACCACTTTCCAGACTCCAAACTTTTTAGACTGTGTCAGACACGTTGGATTAGTTTGTCTTGTGCAGACGCCCTGCGACAGAGTTGCGTTGTGATGATGGGAGCGTTATGGCTCAGAGTGTGGGATCGACTTCCTCTCTAGTTCTCTGGCTGTATCGCAGAGTGTCTGAAGGAGCCATTTCAACTCCCCTATGACACTGTCCAGATGGATTACCGACTGGACATCAGAGAAGGAGATGGACCGGAGTACTGACAAATAGACATGGACAGGCGCATACAGACGGAGGCACACCAACTCTTTCCGACACACACGCCCATTATTAGCCCCAGAGATTAGAGGAGGCAGCTGATTGGTATGAAAAACAGCAGGACATTTCAGTCAGTTTGGCTGCAAGAAAGAAGGACAACAAATGCCTTTTCCCCGGCAAACTGTCCCTGGACCAGGCCTGAGTTCAAATACTAAAATCTACTCTCAGGGTTGGCTTGAAGTGCCAGGTGGATATTATTTGCTTGCTGTTAATTCCATTGGTCCTATGAGCTTTAACTTGAAAATGTTTAAATGTGCTGTAATAGTGTGTGCTCGAAGAAGACTAAGGCCCCCAGAGTTTTGTCAGAGCTGGAAAGATAGACCCGTCTGTGTCTTGGTCGGATTAGAAAAGACCAACTACCCTGGGCATGTTCTGTGCCAAAATGTCTCATTCCTTCTCAATTGAGTTTAGGTTTGCAGAGAAGCTTTGGCTTGTGGGGGGAACAGGATAGAAAGAGTGCGTGTATATACGTATTACTATATGTTTGAGTACTAGATGTTAATCAGGACGAGAAATAGCCTTTAAGAAAAAGAGAGTGGAAAGGAAAAATGAGATTGATAGGCAGAGAAAAAGAACAGGGGAAATAGATGTGGCGCGGATTACACCACAAAGCTTCCTTAGGGACACGTTATGGAATTCAAATGGTCCCCTTTCTATTTCACTGAATTCTTGAGTGACAGTTTATATAATTATCAATCAAAGTCACTATGCTAAGCGGAGGAGGATGCCAAACTTTTCTCTGATTATTTTCTCAATGACTATCTGGGCCCGTGTTTAAAAAGCAGGGTCTACGACGAGTGTTTACATTTAGATCATGCTGAACATAGACAGAGGGGACCTGATCCTATAACAGCATTAGACACTGACGCTATATCAGATGATTAGCAGATAAAACCCAGTTTTGAGGCAGTTGTTTATTTCATTTTTAATTGGCAGCAGCTTCGAACTGGTTCAGGAGTCAAGAACGTGTCTTAAGCCTATCCCCTCCAGGCCATAATGTTTCTCACACTGCTCCCTCAACCAAGAACCAAAGGCATTTCACTGGTTTATGATAACAGTTAAGCTTGCAGGTGCCCAAACCAACCAGAAGGATTCGCTAGAGCACAACAAGGCAAGATCACATAGAACCCTAGTCGCAATAACATAATAATACTAACAACAATAACAACAAATGCATTGCTGCTTTTGTTCTATTTCACACGTGTACATTGTGTATCTTACACATTGTCTTATTTGCCTATTACACTGTCTCAGACACAGGTGTTAATAATGGCCACCTCGGAACCCTATGGGTTACCTGCCTTGCTCAAGGGCTGGACAGCAGTTACTGGCACCGTGCCCTGTACGAAACGAGCAACCGCCAGACATTCTGGTTCCCTCGGCCGTTGTTCACTAGCCTCGGTTTGCCCTTCCAGGTTGTTCTGGTGACAGAGACATGCCCTCGCATTCCCACCGCCATCAAACAAATGTCAACCCGAGTAGAAAAAGGACCGTCTCGATCTAATGAAACATTAGGAGCCGGTTTCCCCAGACACAGATTAAGCCCTAGAACGATCTACGGTTCTACTAGGCCAACAGCCCTTGTGTTTTAAAAGACGGACTTTAGGACGCGCTGTTGAGAGGTAGTAATTATAACGGTGGAGTGTAGTTAGTAGCCTAATTCTGATGATGTGATGTTGGTGTAAAGGGTTGCCTTGGGAGGTTGATTGAGTGCAGCTGGTGGCCTAGTGGATAGAGAATCACTACACTGAATGAACAAGCTGGAATCGTGAACAGTCTGTTGTTTGGTCCCTGAGGAAGCCAGGAGACCCAAATTCCTGTAAATGACAATTGATTGTGAAATTAAATAAGGGTAAAGCAATTATTTAAAAAAGCATTTCCATCCAAATAGCATTTTAAGCATTTTTATCCAAATGAATTTAAAGTTGACAGCTGTGTCTGACTGTACTGAGAAATACCGTACTATGTTTACGTTTATTTTAGCCTCCTAATTACCATTCTAATGAAAAGAGATGATGAAAACCATTTCCTTCTTATTAATACAATGTTTCATAAATTTGTAACTGGTTTTAAAGACAAAATAGTTGGTCATGTAAAGTTTAATAGACCCATTAAATGCGACGCATGTTTAGAATAAGCCTACACAAAAAATAATGGTTAGTGAAGGAATTTTTTTTCGTAGAAAATCTATATATTCTGCAAAGAACTCATAGGAAGTATGCCCACTCAAATAACCTTTTAAAAAAAACTTTTGGGAAGAACAATTAATAACCCTAAGTTTATAACCCGTAAAGTATCTTTCAACAACCTTTTATTTTAGGAGTGTATGAGCAGCCAAATAGCAACAATGTCGTATTTGATTCATGTGTAAAAGGCCAGGTGCAGTCAAATGTTATTTCCCTGCTCGCTGAAATTGAAAAAATTCTAATAATTCCCCATTGGAATTTCAGTCTGTCGGCTGAGAGGAACGTTTTGCTTACTTTGTGACATCGCAAATGTGATTTGATTATAAAAGACCTATGACTGTACGTTTGGATAAGCGGGTGGACTGTAAAATCAGCAAATTAATTCTATGTACAAAACAGATATTTCCATTTGATTCCAAACGCCCACACAATCAGAGCATACTAATTTTGAGGCCGGGGTTCGAATCCTGCTTGCACGTTAGTCCAGGGGCTCCATGGAAGACTGTGCAATTGACCTGAAGCGTCCAGGTTTGGGGATAGGAGTCGTATGTGGTTGGGCTCTGGGATATATAACTTTTATAAGTTACATTTTAAAAATAAACTTAGGACATTTATCACATACTAATTATTTAAAGAAATAAAAAAACATTGCATGGGTACTTCAATCCAAATATCACAGCCAGAGTACTGACACACACACACCAATCCAGTGACACACATTAACAGGATATTCAGTGGTCAAGCCGTCCTGATGGAGGACATCTTAACGGACATTTCAAGGTGAACCCTAACTGTGACCCTCCGAAGGTCACTCCGGGGTTAGGACTTAGTGACACGGTGTCACCGCCTATAAACAACGCGACCTCGGAGGGCCGACGGACTGACGAAAGACGAGGGAGACTGACAAAGCCGTAGAAGTATTCTTCCAGCCAGGCGCATGTCAGGACTTCTTCGCGGCAAACCGGATGTCATTCACGCGCATTCCACCTTGCACCAGCAGAACGCACAGTAGAGCCGGGCCGTGTTTGTAAGAGCGTGCGTCTGGGTCAGTGTGGTTCTCCCCTGAGACACTCTCCCCAGCGGAGGGTTCTTGACAAAGCCTGATAAAGGAGCGGTTGACTGCTTTTCAGGTTTCTTAATGAAAGGAGACATGAGTGATACAACAAAGGCGTGGACACAAGTCAGTCCCCTTCAGCGGCCTCATTTCATTCCCTGTAATAGCTCCTCCACAGGATTTCAATCAGGACCTAACTTCACCCGTCCTGCCTTGGTGACAGCAGAGTGGTACTTGGGAAATGAGTGTACCATTAAGAAATACAACAAATTTGACATATTTAAATGTACAATAACCCATTTATGCCCGACAGGAAAACCAAGCAAAAACACCACATTCATCATACTACTTTCGAGGCCGGGGTTCGAATCCTGCTTGCACGTCAGCCCAGGGGCTCCAGGGAAGACGGTGAAATTGACCAGAAGCGTCCAGGTTTGGGGATTGGAGTCGTATGTGGTTGCCTTGTCTCGCCAAGCGCTTGTGACACCTTGCGACGGCTTGGGCATCTGTGAGCTCGAACGTGGCAGAAGGCCGTGGAACGCATGGGAGGACCCTGGTCTACGCTTCCTGGTTCAGGGAGAAGCGTTGTGAGCAGATAGACTTCGAAAGAGGTGAGTCGACTTTGACAGGCTTCAGTTAGTTGGGAGTAGCTGCAAAACAATCTGGGCCTTAATCACAGATTGGATATGACAGAAAAGGGAAGAAGGGTATGACAGAAAAGGGTAGAAGCAGAAAATGATTGAAATAATTACAAATGGAGAGGAATGACCATCTGCATCTGGACTGTCAAACGTTACATTGCATCTTCGACCAGGTCCAGAAAATGACTTATTGAAAAAGTAATTTTCTATACATCATTTGGGTAATTTGTTTTGCTCCCAGACTGTATAGCTTTTCTGTGAATGTAGGTCCATTATGATTTTCTAGTTTCCACCTGCTGAAATTAGTGTTTTAACTCAACCTATGCCTGTGGGTCAGACTATTGCCTGGGGCCAAAGGTTTTACAAACACATGGTCTAAAACTCTCTGAAGCTTCTATGCCACTTTAGATGGCCCTCTTTCACTTTCTTCCTCTAAGCCAATCTCTTCTTTTCGTAGTTTTAACAAGACTCTCACCCGCACTTACATCGCCATGAATCAGTTTGATTTGTTAGGAGCCGCGAAGAGAAGGGAATTAACATTTATTAAGTTGAACACACTTTGACTGTTCCCTGTGTGTGTGTGTGTGTGTGCCAGTCAATTTGGCGTGGAGCTAAAGGCTTCTTTCAACACTGGGAACTTCGCTGTGCATAAGCTGCATTGAGACGGGCCTCAGGATTCCATTCCCATTCAATAACACTGGAAAAAACGTCTGCGAGCGTTCCTCGTTTCCAAAGAAAATAAGAAACCTATTGAGCTCGTGATGGAACCGGCTGTTTAGCCTATGTATACACCATTAGACATCTGGGAGATGGACCAAACATAACTCTGGGAAGAACTGCGCTTCATTTTCCCCCATTCACCGCTGTATGGCATAACTATTAACAGCACAAACCACGCATCCCAAATGGCACCCTAATTCCTATGTAGTGCACTACTTTCAACTAGAGTCCCACACGCCCTGTTCAAAAGTAGTGCACTGTGAATGGAACCGGGTGCCGTCTGGGAGGCAAATGGACACTGTCTGCACCTATGCTCGATTCATGAGATTCACGATCGATTTATGAGATTCACACCCGACTCATGGGATTCACGCCCGACTCATGGGATTCACGCCCGACTCATGGGATTCACGCCCGACTCATGAGATTCATGCTCGCTCTGCGGATAATATTCCCCTAACTGACTGAAGGCACTGGTGTCAGGGTGGTTAGAGCAGGACACGAGGTCCGCGTGCACACGCATCCAGATGTGTTGAGCTGTCTGGCCCAAAATGATCGCCGTGCCTCACCCAGACCAGTTCTACGCATTGTAGCGGATGAGGTGAGTTTCCCATCGGCCATGTGAAGTGCTTTGAGTACACCTCAGTTGGCAGAAAGGCACTGCATGAATCTGATTGTTATTATTATAAACACACACGCAGAGGGGATTGGGTTTGGTTACATGTTGGGAATTTCTTTTGCTTCTATGAAATTTAGTTATTTCTATTATATTGTGTTTTTTAGCAACTGTAGATGTCTGTATTTTGTATTTTCCGCAAAAACCTTTCAAAAGTCTTGACAGGTATGTGGTCTTGTTCAGAGGAGATGCCCATTAGAATAATAATAATCTTCACATTTCCATTCTGTTTATTTTGGGTCCAAATGAACTTGATGTCAGTGGAACAGAATAAAGCAGAAAATCCAGCATAGATCAGTGCAAATGCAGTGTTACTGTTACGAATGTTGTTGGAGCTACTGGGAGGCACGTACCTAGAGATAAGTTACATATGCTGCAAATAAAAGATACTTCGGAAACATTTCATTGTAAGGGTCCGTAATAAACTACTGTTAAGGCATTTATAAATGCCTTTTTAAATGCCATTTCTAAGTTCATGAAGCATTGTGTTTGCGTAGACATTTCCATTAGCAAATTATTTGCTAATGTGTAAATATCTCAGTAAAAATCCTTTGCTTATTTAATTGGCTACTGCTGGGATGTCGACCAACGACCCGCCCATATTTTTATGAGTGGCAGCAAAAATATGCTACTAATGATTCACAAATGGTTAATAAATGTAGGCGTAATCATTGTTAAATGTTAACATACTTCTATGCATGCCTTTATAAATGGTCTAATACGCTTCTTAAAAGGAAGTCCGTAAGTGGGTATAATTGTGTAGTGAGTGGACGTGGAGGGAGGAATTTTTCAGGCAGGGAGACGTCGTCATTCTGCCCATGGCAAGGTCTGTCTTCCATTAGAGAGACAACACATACCCAATGCACCTCCTGTCCAGCAGACAGAAAGAGGGCTGTTGTCCCACAGCAATTAGAGAAGCTCGAAGAACTACCTAGAGTAGTGTGTGCGTGCGTGCGTGCGTGCGTGCCTGTGTGCGTGCGTGCATGCCTGCGTGCGTGCATGGCGAGGGGGGAAGAACAGGAAATCCAATTTCCACAACCAGGGGCTCTTCTGGCACAACATCATCTTGATTCCTACAAGTTGTTAATATACAGAGGAGCTATATAAATGTCCCTTCTCTCAGTTCAGGGGGTGTTGTGCTCTGTCAATGAGGAGGGAGATTTAAAACCAGTTTTCCCCGTTTGCTTTCCTTTTTTTGCAGGGCTGGCACTTTTATCCTGATGTCCTATGGCTTTATGGTGACGCAATGTACTCTAGTGTGGAGTCTTTAATATGATATCTCACCCTCAATCTGTCTTCCTTTCAATTTTCCTCACCTCCATCCCACCTCTGTCTCTTCACTATCTTTTCTTAGCTGAACCAACTCCCTCTTCCCCTAGTAAGACAAAATAATTATCAATTATATTTGTGCGCGGAGCCAAGGTGAAGGGAATCAACCTTAAAGTCTTCAACGCTTCCTCTCTGGCAACCCACCCCTCTCATTCGGAAACGTGAAAGCCAACCGGTGAAGGGAGCAGCCCCAGCAGTAGTTCTAGGTTTTCGTAGAGTACGTCCAACCTCTGCCTTCATTTGATAATTGGAAAGTGTTCCGACTGTGTGAAAACGGCAACGCAGGCTTCACTGAAACGTGCCCAAGATGTTACCTCATAGCTCAGGTGACGCAACCAGACACGTCGACAGTGGGACATTGAGAGCTAGTGTCAGCCAGGCTAGTTACTCAGGGAATCTTGACAGGATTCAACTCCCCCCCGCCGCCCCCCTCAAAGCACCGGGACAGGACAGCTCTAGGACTATTCAACGTCTGCTCAGACAAGGTAGTTTGAGATAACATTGTGATTCTATAGGACGGATCGCCTCAGATCTGTCATTGATCTCTCTTCATTTGCGCATGGCTGTCCTGCCAGTGAGTTCTACTAGACCGACGTCGCTGTATAATACGTCCAAGGACGCTGATTTGTCTGAAGCAATGTTGTGCTTCAGCAGTGGTCCGCGCTTCCTCTCCACGTTCTGCCAATTTGTGACAGACTCCGCAGCGGTTTCTTCTACCAAAAGACAGGAATGTGGGAGAGTGAAGACAAACGATACTTTTTAAACACACGTCTTTTCCCTCCAAAGGGTGTGTGTGTTTTGTATAAGAGGCAATGACACGGGCGATAGTTTTCACCAGCAGTAAAACACAAAGCTCCATGATAAAGTCAATCCAGACCTTTCAGTTCTGACGCTGAGGCACGCATGGAGTGCCGTCCAGAATTAGAGGCACCCAAGGTTAATAAGAACCAAAAATCCGGTTTCCAAATGGTTGTTTACCTGCAGGAACACTAAAAAAAAATTATATGAATCTAACCTTGAGGGAAAATTGTTTGAAGGAAAAAATAACTGTAAAAAACATGCATGCCATAATTACTGGCAGCCCTGCATTTTGTACTTTCTGCCTCCTCCCTTTGCTGTGTGTGTGGATGTTGTCCTTCAAAAACAAGCACCTGGATCTTGGAGTCCATGTTGCCATGTTTCCTTACACGGTTCCAAGAGCCCTTTGCAAAACAGCCCCACATCATACTTTGGAAGTAGAACATCCTACTTCACAGTGGGTATTAGGTTCTACTCTGCACATTTAGATTCATCATATTGTAGAACGCGGTTCTAGTTAAAGTACCAATGACATTTATCGAACTACAAGTGCTTAGGTTTGTGGTGTGGTGACAGCGAAGGCTTTCTGTTGACAAACTGTCAAAATAACTTGCTGGCATTGAAATGGCATCATTGTACTTTTTGAGACCTGACCCAAAGATGTAACCAACTACAGTTCTCCACTCTCCATGGATCCATGGAGATTATTTTGCCACCATCCTTCTCACTTTGAGTGGGGGCAAAATACATATCCTTTTCCAGGCAGGTTCATCACAGTTGCTTAATTGTATTAATTATTGTCCCAGTAGTAGAGATGGTATTTTCAGGTATGAAGCTATCTTTTTATAGCCATTGACTGATTGCCAACAACCAACCTAAACCATAATTCTGCTTGGACAATTTCCCATCTATGAGAGGATTTATTTCCTGTAAAAGAAACAGACTAGGTTGTAACTTCTTAACCAATGGATTTTTTAAAGGGTTTTATAACAGAACCATTCAGGGTAGTCATTTTAAAATCATCCAGACCTAGACTTTGGGACCTAGGCAATAATAATCATGTCGTTTACGTGCATTTAGCACTAATCAGAGATCCAAAAGTGACTTTTTGATAATAGTTGCAAATCTGATCACTGGTGAGTGAAATCTTTTGAAACAGCGGGAGCATCAGAGTACAATATCATGTCAGACAGAAATGAAAATGTCTCAGAGTATGAGATTATTAACATACAGAGAACATAGTTAAAAAAAAAAGAACTAATATCGAACTCTAGCTAACACCTTTCTGAACTACCCCGTACAGACCACAGAGGGCCCTGTTCAGACCGCAAGGACCAACTCGCGCAGACGACGTCTAATGAAGACCACACAGACTGTCTTGTACAGAAGGCCTCGTACCAGTGTTTCCAGAACCTCTTCACTGGAGCAGAGGTACGCTACCGCGGAATCTAACGTTTCACTACTGAAACTATGGCAAGAGTGTGTGTTATCAGAGTAGAACGCAGACAGTTCTTAGGGAAACTGTTTGTCACACTAAATATAATGAAATGAACAATAAAACCAAATGCCACTGGATAACCTAGGTGACACAGCTGCTAACAAAGACTGTTTGGAGAAAGTCACTGAATACCCAGATACCTTGAAACAAATTTCTTTACTCCATAATTTCAAATCAGCCAAACACAAAAGCTGGAGTATAGTTAAATGCAAATACCATTTCAGTAAGTGACCATGAAATATTCACCTAGAAATCTAATTTAGATTTCTAGGCGAATTTGATTTCTAGGAAGTGTCCTATCAAAAGATGTAAAAATGTTTCCAAATTGCTCTGGGTCTAAAGCATTTTATTTTCTAGCCATGTATAATCTATCATTTACTGTAGTGTTCACTGTAAATCAATGAAAGGTTGGTACAAATCCCAAAATGTTTTATGTAAATGTCTCAATCTACCATTGTGTGCATGATTGTCTCCATATATCACTGAACACTCACATTCCCTGTGAGTTTTCCATTGTTCACCATGAAATACAAAATTTCAGTCCCAGCATTTTGGTGGCGGATCATAATGTCTGTCGCCCGTGAGACGCTATGTGAAAATGGACTGAATGTATCTTAGGAATGTTGACATTTTGAACAGTACAACAATACATTTGGCAGCTGAATTTGACTGCTTGGCCATAAGCTGTACAATGGGGAAAGGTATAAAGTACAGACGGCCTTAACTTCAGGGTATTTTCAGCCATTTTGTATGAACCATTTAGAGCATAACAGCGTATCTTGTACATATGCTGATCAGCCATAACATAATGATCACTGACAGGTGAAGGGAATAACACTGATACACCGATCAGCCATAACATAATGACCACTGACAGGTGAAGTGAATAACACTGATACACCGATCAGCCATAACATTATGACTACTGACAGGTGAAGTGAATAACACTGATACACCGATCAGCCATAACATAATGACCACTGACAGGTGAAGTGAATAACACTGATACACCGATCAGCCATAACATTATGACCACTGACAGGTGAAGTGAATAACACTGATACACCGATCAGCCATAACATAATGACCACTGACAGGTGAAGTGAATAACACTGATACACCGATCAGCCATAACATAATGACCACTGACAGGTGAAGTGAATAACACTCATACACCGATCAGCCATAACATAATGACCACTGACAGGTGAAGTGAATAACACTGATAATCTCGTTATCATGGCACCTGTCAGTGGGTGGGATATATTAGGCAGCAGGTGAACATTCTGCCCTCAAAGCTGATGTGTTAGAAGCAGGAAAAATGGGTAAGAAAAAGGATCTGAGCCATTTGACAGTGTGATGGGTCAGAGCATCTCCAAATCTGCATCCTTTCTGGGGTGTTCCCAGTTTGCAGTGGTCAGTACATACTCATAAGTGATCCAAGTAAGGAAACGCGGTGAACCGGCGTCAGGGTCATGGTCCGATCCAACAGACAAGCTACTGTAGCTCAAACTAAATCAATTCTTAAGTCCGTAAAATTGGGAAGGAAGACCAAGTCGAGTTTTGTCCAGATATAAAATATACATTTTAAGTGTGTAATTTATTAATGTAATAAATGATTAATATAGTTCTCATCCTATCAGACCATTGAATAAGGAATGTTAAGCTCTCGTCTCCAGGGCCATAATCCGGTAATTCCACTTCCCTGCAGACCCCAGTGACACTTCACGGTAAAGCTAAATTGGTCTTGTGAAGGGACAATCATGTGGCTGAACGGAGGTGACAACAGGGCTGTATTCAATGATGTGAAACGTGCTGAACATTGTAGATAGAAACAGAGTTGACAAAATAACTTATTCTATCTGACAGAGAACCGTGATCAGTTCTGGACCATGCATTTCTAACTGAACCGTTGTTACATGACCTAGTAATCTGCATTTTCATGTTTACCCACTGGAGACAGGACAATATCTTTTTTTATGTATATTACTGATAACAAAATGTGAATCAACTACCTCCTAAACTTTCTCCAATACACATCTGGGAGTATGGATACATCCGAGACAGTATGTGCAAAGATCCACCGAAGCCCAGCTATGTAAACCCAATGTCTAAGTGGATAGACTGGTGGAAATGAGCACTAGTGTAATTAAGTTCATTGTTTTATCTACAGTTTGACTCTCTCAGTCAGTCTCTAGGCCTGTCATACCCTCAAGTCAAACCAAGTAATTTCCCTGTTACCTCATAGCATGGGGCTCAATCAGGAAAGTGAACCACAAAATGGCTGTCGTGTGAAGACTTATTGTATAGTTCTGGGTTAATGAAAGACTAGAGGGGTGACAATTTCATCATGTCGGGCCATTAAAACAACTGGTCTTTAAAAGTCCACAGATTCAGTCGGAGAAGGACTAACTGTCGCACAGAGACAATCGTCTAATTTCACGCCAACATCTTTCGCAAACGCAGCCGTCTGAAAGTACAAGCGACAACAAGCTACGAAAGCACAAACTTCATTTAAGCTCAACTAATCCTCTCCTGGAACATAGAAGAACTTCTGCAAAGTATTAAAATTCTATCTGCAGGTGTAGGTAGACAACAGACACTGCAGTGTCTGGCTAATAAATGGCAAACCGCTACACACTGCTTGTTCTCATGCTTCATTACACGCGCACACAGCTTCATGAGTCATTTCACCTGTATAAAAGGTCTGACGTCTCAGGCGGAGACCTTAGTCACGGTGCTACGACGACGAGACATCCTCACATGTGCCCACATTCCGACCGGAGTTACGCATGCTTAAAATTGAACTTTACGACTATTCGCTTTTCTCGGCGACCTTCAATTTTAGGATGAGCTAGTGGGTTTCACCCAGCTATTCTTTTAACGTGTAGACTGAGGACATACTGTTCTGACCTTGACTTTACAGTACACCTCTTATACCACCACCATATTTACACCCAATGAAAGAATAAATTCAATCCAACCTGCCTCTCAACACGAAAAGTTTACAGTGTAGAAACTGTGTTAATCTGTGATATTTTGGAACGTAGCAATGGCAGAATACCCCACCGCTAAGTGCTGTACCCAGGAGACCTTCACACCTGTTGTTCACAACATGTTGGGACTGGCGCAGGATTCCAAATGAATGACCTTTTAAGTTGAAAGAATGAATTTTCAGTCGTCTATCCGTCCCTGACAAAAATGATTTTATCACCATGTCACAATGTTCTCCAAGTATGAAATTACTTTTGAAAAACACCCTGAGAAAATGGCCCATGTGAGAAAAGACAGGAAATGAAAAAAAGAACCAGACAGGCTGGGACTGCTCATCGGCACGCCCACCCGTTTGTCTACGTGGGAGCGACCTCACTTCGACATGCCCCTCGCTTCTTTTCCCTATCGGTTTCTCCCGGCCACGGCCAGCCGCTGCCCGATTCCTATGCAACGACCGCGGCAATCACTCATGCCATCCGCGCTGGGCAGAAAATCTGAGACGCTCACGCCAAAATCCAATGTGAGCAACTGAGCATGTAGGACGAATGCTGTTAAGGGAATACTACCAAGGCGATCCTGGCAGCAGTGAGGGGCAGACATTTCAGAAAGGGAACCGCGTATGGGAGCTTCTGGTAAACAACGTCCCCACTCCTGACCAAAGCTCCTGAACTCCAGTCTTTCACATTTTCTATCTCAGGAGGAGAGAGAGAACCTCCATGGATGACACTTATTAAGAAGAATGAAGGACACTGGGAGTTGCCGGGGAAATAAAAAAAGTGTACTAACGGTAGAGAAGAGGGAGTGGGGGTAAAAGAGGAAGGAAACGGAGAGGTGTGTTTGGCATCCCGCGGGGCTCTCAGAACCCGCTCCTGAGATTCACCGAATTTACACCCTTTAGATGAGGCAAATCAATGAGTTTTTCAGTCCTCCCTCTCTCTTTCTCACTCCATCACAAAGTTGTTTCAATGGGAAGGAAAACACTGAAATGTCAAGCTCTTTTCATTAGCACTTCACAACGTGCATAGCTTTTTTTGTCAAGAGACTGCAAAAAAAACATTTGAAATTCTAATTCCTATACCAGCATGTAATGTTATGGAGAACATTTAAGTCTTAAGGCTGGAGGAGCCTTTCTTAACCATTTTATTTTTCTGTTGGTCAAATCCAGCCCCCAGCTATATTTGCAAACCTGTTTCTTGGCAACGCAAGCTGAACACGTTTCTGGGTAAATTGAAAACATTTACTTTAGTGTGGGATAATGAATTGGCCGGCGCAATAATGATTAGCAGCTTGTGTTACACAGACAGAAAGAGACACACCGAGGTATGGACATCACCCTGCAGACATTTTGTCAAGTCAACATATTTTAACTATTGGACTACTGGCATTATTCAATGACAGAAAATACTGGACTGAACAGTGGAATGACTTCAAAACATTCTTTGTAGTTTATTTGGTTGATAACACATGAATGGCACACTATAAAACGCTTTGAAAGTTTTGAATCAATATTAAAATGGTAGGTCATATTTAGTATCAGCACAATGTCATTTATGACCTAGTACAGTAATAATACATTTGTAACATTTTGCTTAAGATTAAGAAAGATCCAAATATACAGTGGCTGGTCTAGAAACTAAAAACACTATAAGAGTCAGATCAACACATTGGAACAACTGGAAAATAATCCAGATTATTTTAAATGAAAGTACCGTCCTAGTCCACCTGTAGATCATTTCCTAGCAAAGTGCTGAAAATTGAGAAAATGAAGTAACCCCATGACTCAGTTTCCATACACAATTTCACAATAAAAAGAACTTGTGGAACAGTAGAAGATAGAAGCTTCCATATATGGTTTTCATAAATGACAGTAAAGACAACCTTGACTTTTACTCATTGAAGGTGATTGAAGGAGGTGGAATGATGGGACATCAAAGACCCCTCTCTCTCTCTCTCTCTCAAGGTGAGTGTATTCCCCATGTCCCATTGTGCATCCCAGAGTGGTTAATAGAATTAAAATCGATGACAATCTTGTTTCGCTTGGGCTTGAACTGCCTGAGAGAGAGAAAGAGAGAGAGAGAGAGAAAGAGAGAGAGAGAGAGAGAGAGAGAGAGAGAGAGAGAGAGAAAAGGGCGGGGTCAAGAAAAGAATAGAAGTCACTCTTTGTGTAGTTAAGACACTTCCAGAAT
Organism: Esox niger; assembly: GCA_016801105.1. Lineage (NCBI taxonomy): Eukaryota > Metazoa > Chordata > Actinopteri > Esociformes > Esocidae > Esox > Esox niger. The sequence goes on along the minus strand of JACXGJ010011969.1, from coordinate 425 downwards.
CTTCTCAGTACAGGGACGGTTTCTGGAGTCAGAGAGAAAAAACAGAGGAAGGCAGCAAGGACAAGGATGATGGAAGGGGGGACTTAAACAGAGATTAATATCCCACCCTTCAACCTAATCTCCTCCAGCACCCATAAAGGAGCTTGGTGGGTTCCAATTACCCACAAGAGGTGGTGGAAGTCTCCTCTAGTAGGTAATGACCAGGACCGTCCCCCTCACGCCTCAACCCCAGCTGAGGTCCCTACTACTAGACCACCACTCTCTCCCCATTCCTCCCTCACACCAGCAGGGACTAGACCACCGCTCTCTCCCCATTCCTCCCTCACACCAGCAGGGACTAGACCACCGCTCTCTCCCCATTCCTCCCTCACACCAGCAGGGACTAGACCACCGCTCTCTCCCCATTCCTCCCTCACACCAGCAGG
>JACXGJ010011968.1:0-18823 GCA_016801105.1 Esox niger | reverse complement strand
CCCACCCACCTAGCGCTCATACCAGTGTACCATTAGCCCCACCCACCTAGCGCTCATACCAGTGTACCATTAGCCCCACCCACCTAGCGCTCATACCAGTGTACCATTAGCCCCACCCACCTAGCGCTCATACCAGTGTACCATTAGCCCCACCCACCTAGCGCTCATACCAGTGTACCATTAGCCCCACCCACCTAGCACTCATACCAGTGTACCATTAGCCCCACCCACCTAGCACTCATAGCAATGTACCATTAGCCCCACTCACATAGCGGTCATAGCAGTGTACCATTAGCCCCACCCACCTAGCGCTCATACCAGTGTACCATTAGCCCCACCCACCTAGCGCCCACTAGGGCTGACAGAGAGAGTACACTGGGATATGAAAGTGGGGTAAAGTCTGCCCTGTTGTGCGTTAGCAAAGAGAAATATACACACGACAAAGGGGAAAAAATCAGCTAGACGGTGGAAAAGACGTACTACTACATTTCAACCCGAAACCTGTTCTGTTTTAGAGGGAGGTTGAGATGTATATTGCCCCTGTCTAAACCGATGGACATCACAGTGGCACCTGGGGTCATGACCCCTGGCTAAACCTCCTCCCAATGGACAAGATCTGTCACAACTCATTAACTAAACGTCAGGGCGCTAGTTACTGAACAGTCCTCCGGCTAACCCGTGAAATGGCCGGTGCGTTTGATCCAGTCCAGATGTCCTCTTCGGGGCAGGCCTTTTTAAACATGCCCCGGTATCGTCCGGGTCTGATACTGTTAAATGCATACAACAGCAAGGTTGCCTGCAGAGCATCAAGATCAGCGCGGTCATTTGCAGCCGGCATCGGCCAGAGAGCGGTTACAAATTGGTCGTGCGTTACCGCGGCGTCGGGGGTTTTGGAGAAACGTGGGCGGAAAACGCTCAAACGTTCTCGCTTAAATCTAAAGCACGCGTGCATACAGAGGCACACAATGCAATATTATTGCCTTCTTTCACTGGACCCCTATAAGCCAATCCATAGAACAAAAGAGTGGATTTGAAATGACAAATGAAAAGGGGAAAACTTATTTTGACTTGAATTAGTTTACAGCTTTGTATATAATCCGTGACGACTTCAAACTGTTGGAAGGATTTTCTCTAAAGACCCCTTTGTGATTATGTTTGCTTTTGCACGCACGCACGCACGCACTAACATTTGCACACACACACACACACACACACACACAGACACACACACACACACACACACACACACACACACACAACGACACAAATACACACACACACACATTGTAAATGCTTTATTTGAAACCAAAAATGGAATTTGCATTCAAATAGGATTCAAACATTTCACTCAAGTATACAAAAGGCACATTCTTCTAAACACACCAAGGCAGCCCAGGGCCACTGACACAGAGCTGGACCTCACTAGTCACTTTGTCTTTTGTGAGCCTGCAATCAGAAGCCCACGTACAGTTACCCTATAGATGGAGTCTAGGTTCCTGTACACCAGAACCCACCCACACATACATATACACACACACACACTCAATGGTCTGTCATAACTGGGCCAATTAGGAAGAGTGGTGGGTCTGGTGTTTCAGGGACTGACATTCACTCACTGAGAATCAGGATCAGACTCTGCAGCCCGGCAGAAACACACACACACACACACACACACACACACACACACACACACACACACACACACACACACACACACACACACACACACACACACACACACACACACACACACGCACACGCACACGCACGCACACACACGCAGAGCAAAAACAAACACACAACGACACACAGCACTTTGTCATGAGTCAGCAAAGCTTTTGTAGAACAGGCCTCTTTTTAAGGTTTATAGTCCTTTGATGTGTGTTTGTTCTAAAAGGAGGACAGGATTGATGTTGAAGCTTTCATTCACAAGTCAGGATTTGCAATTGTGCGCACATCACCTTCGGCTCACAAAAACAAAAGACAAACAAAACCGTCAGAGTGTTACTATGTGCGTGCGTGTCTGTGTGCGTGTCCGCGTGTGTGTCTGCGTGTGAGTCCTAGCACCGGTGTGTGTCTGTCAGACGAGTTGTGTCTGTCAGTCGAGTGACTGTCAGTATAAGTGCTTGTGCACATATACAACCACACACACACATGCAAATACATGACAATGGAATCACATCCAAGCCGTGAACCGATCCTGGGTGAGGAGGCTTTTCCCTCTTGGTGACATTGTCCTGTGTGTGTTTGTATGTGTGTGTTCAACACTAATAAGGTGTCTGTGAAGCTCTGGGTGAGGAGGGTAGGGCCAAGACACCTTTCTCTATTAGCAGAAAGAACATGCATTAATGGAAGTTAAGCAGTGAGTGACTTTTCCAATTATTGCATTAGCGGGACACTGGTAAAAGGAGCCTGCTGTTGAATAGCAGCGGCTTATGGCAAATTAGGAAGGCCTATTCTGCCTGGAGGTGACAATGGAGTGACTCTCCCCGCTCTCTCTCCCCTCTGCCCGGGGCGCCATGAATAGGGAGAATGCGGCCATTATGTTGGAGGAGAAAAGAGAGGCTGCCCTGGTGCTTTCGACAGCTGGGTCAGGGTCTACCACGTTCCGCTCTCTTTCTGTGCCTCTTTTTGTGCCCTCTCCCTTTCTCTCGATCGTTATGTGGGACTGATTGAATCATGGACTCCGAGGGACCGGCGCACGAATGACTTTCCGAGCTGCGCCCCGGAGGCTTTAAGAAAAGGACAATATAAACGCCGGCAACCCCCCATCCCCATAACCCCCCCGCACAGGAGCGCACCCCCCCATCCCCATAACCCCCCCACACAGGAGCGCACCCCCCCATCCCCATAACCCCCTCACACAGGAGCGAACCCCGCCACTCCCAGATCACAAGGAAACCCAATCCGGGTAATTGGATGGAAGGCTTCTGGACTTTTTCAGGGCAGAGAGGCAGACAGGTGAATGTGCTGGTGTTGCGCTTTCCTCCCCCGCCATCCCCAATCCATCCCTCCTCTCGGCCCCCGTCCGTACGTCCGTCCGTTCCCTCTCTCCCTCCCTCACCTCACCTCACGCTCTGAATCCGTCAGTCCGCAGCGGGGTGGAGAAATGCAGAGTCGAGAGAAAACGCAGGAAGGAGTGAACGGGAGAGGGCGGGCGGGGAGAAGAGACAGCGTCAGCAGAATTCCTGGGCCGGGTCATGTGTCCCAAATGGCTGGCTGCGCCGAGAACCCCTGACCAACCGAAACGCAGGCAGGGGAGTGGCCGGAGGAGCATTCCTAGAGGGAAGGTGGGGTTTACGACAGAAGACCATCCCTGAATCATAACACGTCGCCGCGAAGCCTTCTGGAATACATTCAGATTATTACTGTATCCGTGAACTACGGTGAACACAGACAGTCTGTCACGTAATTATATCAACCGTTTCCCAGTCCCCCCCCGTATGTAATACATCTGGTGGATCTTTTTACATTCAAAGATGTCTAATCCACAGACTTGAGCCCCCCATCCCACCGCGCACACACACACACACACACACACACACACACACACACACACAGTGCTTTACACAGCTGGCCGTCAGGACAGCCCGCAGCTCCTCCAGCTCACAGGAGGAAACCCCTCGTGAATGTTACCTGGCCAACAGATGTCTGAGTCTGAGAACCAGCCGGTTGAGGAAGAGAGGGACAGGGGGGTGTGAGAGCGGGGGGGGGGGACAGAGGGACGGAGGGGAGGAAAACGCCAGAGCAGACAAGGCAGGATTGAGGGATAGAGATATGAGGGATAGAGATATGGAGGAAGGAGGAGGGCCGATTCAGGCTTGATGTTGAACCGGACGCCCGGCAAAACTGACATCTTCATGCCAAGGAGTGACCTCGCCATGAACACGTAGGCTGGTGAGAGGGTTGACCTGTCATGTAGTTTGGTGGGAAGGCACGCATGCACACAAAAACAAACATGCACACAAACACACACACACACACACACACAAACACACAGCCAGCCTATGCGTGTCTGTCAGGACGTTCTGGCTCAGACTAGCCAACGGAGGGAGTCCGTTTGGCCAAACAGCTCAGCCTGGGAGGCCAGATGTCTGTTTGACAAAAAACACTGGAGATTTGAGGGGGAGGTGTGTGTGTGCTTTGGATTAGACTCAGAGTATGATGAGGGCAGACGTGAGGATTTGAGGCTGTACATACTTTCCCCGGCATTTCCAGACCCTCCTTTTCCTGTTTGAAATGGACCCCGAAAAACACTGCAGAAATGTGACTGTGTCAATGTGGTTTCCTGCATGTTTGAAAGCTTCTATCCTAACCCTGTTCCGTTAAACTGGTGGGCGAAAGCAGCTGAAAACCTTATGGTCAAACCAAGCCAGCGTGACGTGCATCTAACAACAGCAGGTAATTGTCTCCTGCTCGTGGATCAAAAGCAGCATGTTCTAACACATTCTGAAGTGTATGGCCCCGTTTGAAGAGTTTAAAACTAGTCCTCTGGGAATCTGTTAATGCATTAACAAGAGCTGTAGAAAGAACAGTTAATATCGCTCTCTCTCTGTTTCTCAGATTGGAGTTTGTGAACAATGTGGGATATTAAAACCCTTTATAGGATGTCTGATGACAAATGCTTTTTTTCTACAAAATAAAAACACAAGCAATAACATCTGTGACGATTAGTGAGGATGCTGTTGAGTCAGACAGTGACGATGTGACCAGATTTTATCTGCTCTTATATGATTTATCTGAGCTGTTTGGTCTCAAGATGCAGTAAAGTAGTCATAGCGACGTAACAGAACATATAGAAGCAAACAATAGCAGACAAAGACAAGAAAATGGCAGCTACAGAACTTATAAAAACGATCATCGAAATTCTCTTAAAATCTAATTTGTGCGTAGTGTACGTGCACACGTGTGTGTGCGTAGTGTATGTGCATGTGCTTCCATGTCTGAGCGTGTGTGGTTAGGATAAAATAACAACAACAAAAAAACCAATCAGCCCCCATGACAGTATCCATTATATTTACATGAACAGATTCTGACGGAGGGCTTTCATTCTAAATGACAAACTAAATAGGATCAGATTTTTCTGGTACAGGTCCTGATTTCGATTTGCTTCACATTCCACCTCGAGGAAAGAGAGTGAAACAGGGAGAAATGGAAAAATACAAGCACATTAAGTGAGATTAGAATTTTACATCACATAAAACGCAACCAAAAGCACACCAATTCAATTCAACCTCATGCCCAAGGACTTTTTCCATAGCAATTACTCTTTTCTTCCATTCTTTCCTAAATGCTTTTTTTGCGGAATCAAATTTTCTTCTGTTGAGCTCCTGCCTCCTGGAGACATGGCAGCCCTAGTGAGAAGTAAAAGAAATGCTGAACAAATGCAGATATTCATGCTATAAATGTGCGTCTCTAGGGTGTATCTATCAATCCGCCTAAGATGCTTATTGCACCTAAAGCCTTGCAAGAACCAGACTCAGAAACACTGGGTCGTTCTACTAGGTCCAATGTGTTTCACTTCTTGCCATTCACATCTTTCCGGTTACTCTGTTTCAGAATGGGACGTATCTTCACTGTCTCTACTGCCATCTCGCCAGCTTCTGGATTCCGCGGCTTCAATACAGGGTCTCCTAGTCTGCGCTGCAGGGATTCCAAGTGGAGGCTATTTGTTAAGCTGTTATTTATCTCTCACATAAACTGCCTCTCATACCTTTCTAAAGAACCAGGCCTGTTGCCCTTGACCCGCACATAACTCTTGTGTCTTTTGGGGAGATGATTTACTGTTTAATTTAGCGTTCCCCGGACTCTGGGCATAGCTAGCGTGATTCAGCTTGATGTGAGGAAGTGGGGTAGCTACAAAGGGGGTGGGGGGGCATTGAAACCACAGCTTCGTCTTGGACGTGCACACAGAAGCTATGGCCATGGACAGACACTTTCTACGGAGATGGCATAAATGCACTGTCCGGACGTAGTTCTTTATTCTCTTGTTAAAAGTGGGGGTGGTTTATATAGCCTCACTTTGTTTCTGAGGGAAAATACTGTCATAAGTAGATTCAGTCCACGAACATGACAGTAAAATGCCGACTGAATTTCTGTTGACAATTACACAGATGTAGAAATAATTAGTTTTCCTGTCAATAAGGCGGTATTGCAGGAGATTCCATTTCCTAGGGCCAATAAAAGTAATTACGTTGATCTGCCTAATTTGATTAGAGCAAAAGGAAATGTACTTTATAAGTCATTTATTATCCCAGAGATCTTGGTACAGGACGTGGATATTCAGACTCAAAATATATCATGTTAGTCAGATAGCCATTGGCCATTGCATCATGGACTGCTGCATGACTTTGAAAGCAGACCCACTCATCACTATTACTCCGCAAACTGTGATTAACTCAACTCATTTCCTATATCTTCTCTCCAAGACCCTCTCCTCTCCATGCATGAGGCACCCACCTTCAAACTCTAACCTTCTTTTAAGTACCGGCCATCCAGTCACGCTATCAAGATAATGGCCACATTTCCGTTCGAGTTACACCGACGGTTTGAGCAGATCTGTCAAAGCAAACTGCAGAGGAAGCCCGTCAACCTCTATTCAACTGTCTCCATTAGCCCGGTTCACAATGTAAAGCACTTTCACCTCCTCTTTCCTCTATCTCCCATTCGCGCTCGTCTGACGTCGCAACGACTTCCGTATATCAAAGACTGGGTCACTCAGTCGGAGAATGGAAATTGGCCTCCAAGCCCATTCTGACGGTAGGATGGTGAGGGTTATTCACCATTATTCACAGTATGAATATTCAGTCTGTCTGAGTACCGGGACCTGTGACATCCTGGAGATGTCTGCCAGAGACCGCTCCTCATTGCTTAACATTTACGCCCAGAAATAAGGATCGTTGGGAATGTTTAACTGCCACAGGGAGACTAGCAATAAATATCAGAGCGTGTATTTAGCAGGGAGATTTACTCCGTCCCAGACAGTAAGACCTTACAGAGTTCTGCAGTAAGAGTAAGAGCTCTGCAGGAAACCATTTCATGTAAAATATTGGGATGATTTACTCAAATAAAAGGGTTGAGAAATTAGCAAAGATGTGTTATTACATGAAACAAAGTGGATGGAAGTCCAAACATCGCTCTTGGTCCCTGCCCCGGTGAAGATCTAGACATAGGTCTCCACTCCTCTTTTTTACTCCCTCGTTCCGCTGTCTTTTAGGAGGCTGTTTCATCTATTTCTCAATCCCTCCATTTCCCTCTGACATGATGGACTCCGCCAATTCCTGGCTGGCTGCAGGGTGTGTGTGTGTGAGTGTGTGTGTGTGCGTGCTCACGCATTTATGATGGCGCATAGATCAGTGTGTGTGTGTGTGTGTGGGTGTAGTGAAAGAGAGAGAATGAGAAAGAGAAGGAGGAGAGAGGGGATAGAGAGGGGGAGATCGAAGGGGGGGCATGGAGAGAGTTGGAAGAGAGCTAAAAAGAGAGGGAGAGCAAAAAGCATGAAAGACTAAACATAAGTCTTCAGTAAATATACCAAGGCCCCATGGATGCCTTGCTATGTCTGTTAAAACACTCACTGTTCTTGCTGTTTTCACAGCCTGAATGTGTTTGGCGTGGAACTCGAGTTCCGGGCTATTACGAATCCATAAAGCATTCCATATGGAGAACAGGGCGGTTTCCCAGTGACTGGGGATTGGATGGGACTGCAAATCTTAAATACACTGCACCTTGGTTTCCTCCCCTCCTGCAAGCTCTGCGGTGGACCGGCTCCACAAAACAAGATGGAGTCGTGTACTTGGCTCGCCTTCCGACGGCTCATTGTTCCCAGAGTAAAACAGATATGCAACCGAACCAAATCCAAACAGTGTGTGTCTGTGTGTGTGTCTGCACCCAGCGTAGCTCTTTTGTGTCCACGCTGTGTGGGACGAGTTGTACGTGTGTATGTGTGTTTGCAATTTTGCGACTCAGTTGTAGTCTGTTATGGGAGAGAGAGGGATGAAGGGAGTGAGAAGGAACGGGGGGAGTGAGAGAGAGAAAGGGATGAAGTGGCAGATTGGAGCGGTATAGTGTTGGAACGGTCAGGGGAGACAGATGCCAGAAGGCTTCATTAGAAATGAGGGAAGAGGCCATGGATGCTAGCACTCTGCAATGAGTAACAGACCCAAACACCGACCCGGCATCACTTTCAAATCTGCCAGAGTCACGCACACACACACATCCGAAATCACAATCCTCTTTTTGTCTATTTTCATCCTCTTCTTTTGGCTCTTTCTGCTCTGCCGTTTGTGTTTTGTGGCTGCATGTGACAGCGGAGTAGTGTAGTCTTTAATCACTGGTAAATGTACACTGAGAAGAAAGCGGACACCTCAGGGGTGTTCCTAGCGCTGAACATGCCGTAGTGAACGAGTTCCTGAGAGAAGGAGAAACCGGAGCACCGGCAGATTCTGGATGCGAAGAGATGCACACATGCTAATTTCCTTGAGTATGACTCATCTTATCTATGAAGTGTCCAGCAGCACAAAGAGGATTTTCATGTGCAACCCAAATGTGGTATAAAATAGTTTTGATTTAAAAAGAAAAAAAGATAGATTTCATGAACCTGCACCCCAAAGAGACCAATAATGGCATTACTCTGTAAGGCCTGAAAAAATATTCAGCAAAAGCAACACAAATACATATCCAACTGTTCAAAAGTTTGGGGTCATTTACAAAATGTTCTTGTTTTCCATAAACATACGTAAAATTCATTTGAATAGGAAATACATTATAATTTTTTTTTACTAAACTCTGCTTTCATCCAAGAATCTTCCATTATAGCCATGCAGACCTTTGGCATTCCAGTTGTCAATTTGTTGAGATAATCTGAAGAGATTTCACCCCATGCTTCCTGAAGCTCCTTTGACAACTTGGATTGGCTTGATGGGCATTTGTTACATACCATACTGTCAAGCTGCTCCCACAATGCTCAATAGGTCTGAGATCAGGTGACTGTGCCAGCCACTCCATTATAAACAGAATACCACAGACTTCCATCTTCAAGATCCCTTTGACCCTGTATAAATATCGCCCTTTGCCACCACCAAAGCACCACCATAACATGGCCTCCACCATGCTGGACAGATGGTGTCAAGCACTCCTCCAGCATCTTATCAATTGTCTTTGAATGTTCTTTTGTGATCTGAACACCTCAAACTTAAATTTGTCTGTCCATATTTCCCAATTTTCCTCTGTCTTGTGTCTGTGTTTTGTTGCCCATCTTAATCTTTTAATTTACAAATCTGGGATATGTCTCTTCGGATACCTGCCCAGAATGCCAGAATCCCAGAGTTGCCTCTTCACTTTTGACATTCACACTGGTGTTTAGCAGGTACAATGTATTCAGTTTTTCAAACAAGACACTCAAATGTATTTGTCCTCTTGCTCAGTTGATCAATGGGACCTCACACTCCTCATTCCATTCTGGTTAGAATGTTTGCGCTGTTCTTTGAACGGGGTAGTACAGAGCATTTTATAAGATATTCAGTTTCTTGGCAGTTTCTCATATAGAATAGCCTTTCACTTCTCAGAACAAGAATAGACCAATTATCATGGCCATTTTGAGCCTGTAATTGAACCCACAATTGTTGATGCACTCAACTATTCTAAAGAAAGGAAGTTTTATTGCTAATTTAATCATCACAGTAGCGCTAATAGTTACAAACGGGTTTTCTAATGATCAACTGGCCTCTTAAAATGATAAACTTGGATTAGCAAACACAACGTGCCATTGGAACATAGGTCTGTTGGTTGCAAATAATGGGCCTCTGCACGCCTGTGTACAAGGAGTGGAAAGATTTTTGTGTTTTAACAAGAACCACAAATTGTTCAGCTAAACTCTTTATCTAAGAGTTCTGACATTTATGATATTGAAACACGAAAATCAATGTGTAATTAACAAGTATACATTGGTCTAAATCCAATAACACACTTTTTCTACAATAACTATGTTGGTATATTCTGCTTTTACGCATTTCTGAGGCATGTTCCTTAAGATTCCAACCATGTCAAACAGTCTAACCAAACACATTTATAAATTCGAGGTGCTCCCATAAGACGATGTAATTTGTATCACATACAAATGAATGTATTCCATTCTTTCTATCCCACAATTTGACAACCATTGTCCCATTCCACAGAAATTCACCATCAGTTTTGTTGCATCGAACCCTTTGTCTTAATAATGTGCTAGATGTCTGCATTTCCTGAAACCTTTATTTTTATACTGTATGAAATATATTCATATACTTACTCTAACTGTCCATAGACTACAAGATGTAGTAGTCATTGTTCAACTCATATCATTGAGGGAAATTTGTACGGCAGGCAGCCAAGATGAAGAAGGAAATACAACACTTTCTGGCATTTTTACAACTGCCGACCACAGCTGCCAAGAACACTACCATATGTTTGTGCTCTGATTACAAGGCAGTGTCCAGGTCAGCAGTTAAAACATTGACTTGAGCAATATAAAATACTTTCCATAGCAAAATATACTTAGCAAGCTAGCTAATATTTCACTTCTCATGTGAACTGTTTCTCTAACTAGCTAGCTTTTCCAGTGGCTCAGCATCGTAACTGTTTGTTGGTCGTCCAGAACTTTGATACTGTGAAAGTGTGTAGTGTTTTCTGATATTTTAGGAAATCATAACATGTCATACATTATACATTTCATAAAAATGGTTGAACGAATAGTGTTCAAGGCACTGGGTGAAGTTGAATCTTCATGTTATGTACGCTGTAGTCTACTTTTATCTTATATACAGATGAAGCTAGGTTCAGACAAAACATCCTCGGAATTTTCTATACATCTCCATTGCAGTGGGCTGAGCATCTCCAATTATGTTGACTTGAGCACCTTTTCATGGACATTGCTGTCGTGTCATAATCGTTTGGGTTAGATTTTATCTAAATACTGAGCTTTAATCGAGAGATTCTCTATCTGTTCTCATAACCAACAAACACTGAACTGGAGGGAAGAGACAAGAAGATCATGGAGGAGATGAAGTGGAGAAAGAGTACAGAGAACGCACTGAGATGTCTGAAAAACAGGTGGAAAGGGGAGCAATGGATTTGGTTAGAGGATCTCTTACTGAGCTCTGGGTTCCATGTACAATCACAACACTGTTTTAAAGATTTATACAGAGTATCAAGTAAATTTTTAACTCATTTAAAATGCCTGCATGGACTCATATTTTCACAGCGACTCAATTAATCTTCCTGAACAAGCTGCACAAAGAAAGTTCATTCCATACCTATAATTATGTCAGCAGTGCAGACAGTAAATATTCGTCCAGCCTGAAACCACACAGCATCAACAAGAAAATGTGCAAGAAATGTATTCATTTACACACCGTGATACCACTTTTAATGACATACTGTAAAATGCTGTTTTGACAATTTCGCAACAATATTTCCGCACTAGTTCGCTGTAATTGCACAGCAACTCTCCAATTTGTCCTCGGCACTTTCATTTCCATGAACGCTGAAATTTAGTTTTCTCGTTGCCCCTTTCATCCCTCCGCAGAAGACGTTTGATGAGCAATATGTTTGGAACATCGAATTGCAATAAAATCGTAACAAATCATGTTACATTGAGATTGGCAACACGTACCGGGCGCCTAGCTTAAGTATCGCCGTGGTATTGCATTACGTGGGCCCAGGCAATCCACCGCCCGGCTTCAACTGTAAGACACCACACAAACAGGCAGTTGGTACTTACACTTCTATTAGTATGTTCTCTGGTTAAGCATATTGTTTCATCTGGACTCTTTTTGGCTTTCTGCTGACGCTGGTTGGTTGTGATGGGGGTGGGGGGTGGGGCAAGTTGAGTCTTTATTTACCAGAGCGGGAGAAATCGATACCTCTCTGCCACGAGAGAAGTGTGCAGATCAATAGAGGGTTTCAAAAACGCCTTGCGGCAAAATCAATGGCTGTTACATGTCGTTGATGGCTGTTTGGCTGGGGAAGAAAGAAAACAACAAAGAACACCTGTTTATTGTGAGGAACTACTCCTGCCTGCTCCTTCTCTTTTCTCGCCTTCTTTATGTCCCTTGCGTTGCTTTCTTGCTTTTCTTTCTTATTCTAGGAAGGCTCTTGTGTTTTCATTGCCTTTTCAATGCATTACTCTTTCTGGTCTTTCACACAGCTTTTTTAAGTATTGAAGTGTTAAGGTCCAACTGGTCCAGAGAGGAGCAGGGCCGGGGAGATACAACACCAGGAGTTCTGAATGCGAGCTGGCCCAGTAGCCAGCCTGAAAAAAGTCTAAGAATTTTCCTACATTACAACTAGAGTCTAAAGGCCCAGTTTCTATTAAAAACATGTAATGCCAACGATTAATCATTAGGTATTTCAGCAATTTAGTCTATATGCGTTAATAGAGACACACTCATTCCTTTAGAGCTTAACACAGTACAGTAGGACTGATAGCAATACGCCTCAATAAGCACGAGCTGGAGGCAGTGGACCACGATCTACTAACAGCCGCTTCTGTACCAAACCATTAACTGTACTCTCCCTGAGCCCTCACACACCTCCCTGGTCATGGAGTGGAACAAGTCCGGGCACTGCACCGCGTGTCAACTGGCGCCTCTCTCAGCCAATCAACACCTCCCACCGGTCACAACCCCACTGACATGGCCCAAGGCCCGGGGAAGACCGTCGGGTAGCTGTGGCAGCGGCCTCGTCACCCACACCTGTCCCGCGTGGCGCTGGCCTGATCAAAGTGACAGGGACTGGCCCAGCGGAGAGGAAGAGGGGGAACGGGGGGCTGTGCTGTCACCCCGTCTGCAGCGCTGACGGCCCCACGGCCAAAGGATGGGGAGAGAAGAGGAACTGTCTGACGGCGGGACCGGAACTTCTCCGGGGATGTCACTCAGCCGAGTGGAGGATGACAGAACAGGCCATTAAGGCTTGGATTGGCTTCACAGGCCATTAGGCAAGGTAGGCATCACAAAGCCAGCCCTGCCACACGCAGCACTGAATGGTGAGGTAGGGAGGGAGGGTGAAAGGGGGAGAAGAAGCGTGAGGAAAAAGAGGAAGTGAAAGGGGTGGAGGGGGAGGTAGGAGTGAAACGTATACAAAGGCTTCCGAGAGCCACACATGGCTGAGTTCTACAGCATCAATCCGCCAGCGCCCATCTTTCTCCGCTCTATCGGTTGGTCTCTTTCCCTTTCTATGTTACTGTTTGTTTCTCTTTCTCTCGCTCTCTGCGCCTCTCTCTTCTGTGCCAAATACTAAAACCAACACTGCCATACCCAAATCGCCACATGGACACACACACAAAAAAACAAACACACACTAACACACAATGACCCTGCTAACATAAAGATATCATCTTGCAAAGGGTCCATTTAATGGTTCAAAATCTAAAACAAACATAACCCAAAACTAAGGCACAGGGTTTTGTATGTATGTACCCCCCAAACTTATACACTATATGCCTTGAAGTATTGAGTCCGGTATCAAGCCATGAACTCAAAATCGTCATTCTTTGTCGGGCTCTGCAGTGTCAAAACAAAAGAGTGAACCATGAAATGCGCACCGCCGTACTGCCTTTCCGCAGAAACGTTTAAAAAGATCTTCCTCACATTAGCCGTCATCCTTGACAGACCATCTTCTAAACGGCTGCCTCCAATCAAAAAGCACAAACACGCAAAGCAACAATAACAAGAATCACCACATCAAAGCCACAGAAAAAGCTGTCTGGTGCCTTGTTAAAACTCTTTCCTCGGTACGCAGAGCTCTCAGGGCGGCCCTGACAGCCCCTCCTGTTATTAGGAGAGGCAGAGCTGCGAGCCCATAGGTTGATGATGGACGCATCAGTACGCATCACTTCTCTCTGTCGATGCCTAGCTCTCAACAAGCTCCTATAGGGTCTATTTACAGTGCGGTAGGGCAACACGCTAACCCTTCCAAATGCTTCTTTTGATTCCCCATCCTCCATTCCCCCTTCCTTGGCTCTGTGATTTTTACTGACCCCTGGACACATGAGAGCCGTCTCGCTCCAGCACGGGGACTCAGGGCATTGACGTGTACAGATGACCCTGCTGGGGAGAGATGGGACACGCCAGATCATTAAATATTGCTCCTGTCCTCCATGCTACTGCCTTATAGAGAAACGTATCTCCCCTATATTTTTATCGTAGATTTGTCATTCTTTTTGTGGGATCCATTCAAGTTGCTCTGCAGGCCTTCCCTTGGGAGGGCATGAAAGCACTGTGGAAAAATAAAGAGAGAAAAAGAAAAGAACAAAAATTGACTATTCTGCACAATTTAAACCCAAACCGGAAAGTTGCCAGGGTTCTGTAAACATGTAGAACTGATGTCTAGATATTTCAGATAAAGAGAGAGAGCAGGAGAGTGAGAGAGGAGGAGATGCAAAAACCAACAGGGTTCTGTTTATTTGGCGCTATGTTTTTTGATGAACTGCTGCACACACACCTGGGTTCCAGAGGTTCCGAGCCTGAGACAAACGAAGCGTTGTGTTGTGACAGAAGTCCTCGGCACAACAATGTATTCAGACAAGCGTTTATTTATTCATGTTCTTTGCTCTTCCGCACAGCTTATACAATCTCCACCCCCGAACCCCCTCAGTGGTCCTGTTTGTTTTCTACACTTTTGAAAACTAGCAGTTTTGCTGAAATGTAATTTGTTGCGATGGTAGTCACTTGTGTTGTACCCCCTTGCCGTATCTTGAATAATAAATGAGTGTAGCTCCAGCGAATAATGATTAAGCACAAGGCAGGAAGCAGAATGTTGGGTTAGAGGATTTTCCTCATAGTTCACAGGACAAGGACATAGTAAAAAATGATATGTATGGCTTAACCGATGGGAATGCATCATTGCTTCTAGTGTCTTGTATCTAATTAAGTGTATACTATGTTTCAGTAATGTATCTACTGTGGAAAGTCTACACACCTCTGGTAAAATGCCAGGCTTTGTGATGTAAAAGAATGACACACAGTGGGGAGAAGTATTTGATACACTGCTGATTTTGCAGGTTTTCCTACTTACAAAGCATGTAGAGGTCTGTAAGTTTTACCATAGGTACACTTCAACTGTGAGAGACAGAAAAAATCCAGAAAATTACATGTATGATTATTTAAATAATTAATTTCCATTTTATTGCATGACATTAGTATTTGATCACCTACCAACCAGTAAGAATTCCGGCCCTCACAGACCTGTTCGTTTTTCTTTAAGAAGCCCTCCTGTTCTCCACTCATTACCTGTATTAACTGCAACTGTTTGAACTTGTTACCTGTATAAAAGACACCTGTCCACACACAATCAAACAGACTCCAAACTCTCCACAATGGCCAAGACCAGAAAGCAGTGTAAGGACATCAGGGATTAAACTGTAGACATGCACAAGGCTGGGATGGGCTACAGGACAATAGGCAAGCAGCCTGGTGAGAAGGCAACAATTGTTGGCGCAATTATTAGAAAATGGAAGATGTGCAAGATGACGGTCAATCTTCCTCGGTCTGGGGCTCCATGCAAGATCTCACCTCGTGGGGCATCAATGATCATGAGGAAGGTGAGGGATAAGCCCAGAACTACATGGCAGGACCTGGTCAATGACCTGAAGAGAGCTGGGACCACAGTCTCAAAGAAAACCATTAGTAACACACTACGCCGTCATGGATTAAAATCCTGGTCCCCCTGCTCAAGCCAGCGCATTTCCAGCCCCGTCTGAAGTTTGCCAATGACCATCTGGATGATCTAGAGGAGGAATGGGAGAAGGTCATGTGGTCTGATGAGAATAAAATAGAGCTTTTTGGTCTAAACTCCACCTGCCCTGTTTGGAAGAAGAAGGATGGGTACAACCCCAAGCACACCATCCCAAACATGAAGCATGGACGTGGAAACATCATTCTTTGGGGATGCTTTTCTACAAAGGGGACAGGACTGCACCGTATTGAGGGGAGGATGGATGGGGCCATGTATCCAGAGATCTTGGCCAACAACCTCCTTCCCTCAGTAAGAGCATTGAAGATGGGTCGTGGCTGGGTCTTCCAGCATGACAACGACCCAAAATACACAGCCAGGGCAAGTAAGAAGCAGCACAAGGTCCTGGAGTGGCCAAGCCAGTCTCCAGACCTGAACCCAATAGAAAATCTTTGGAGGGAGCTGAATGTCCGTATTGCCCGGTGACAGCCCTGAAATCTGAAGGATCTCGAGGTCTGTATGGAGGAGTTGGCCAAAATCAGTGTGTGCAAACCTGGTCAACAACTACAGGACACGTATGATCTCTGTAATTGCAAACAAAGGTTTCTGTACCAAATATTACGTTCTGCTTTTCTGATGTATCAAATACTTATGTCATGCAATAAAATGCTAATTAATTATTTAAAAAATCATACAATGTGATATTCTGGAGTTATGTTTAAGATTTCGTCTCTCATAGTTGAAGTGTAGCTATGATAAAAATTAAAGACCTTTACATGCTTTGTATATAGGAAAACCTGCAAAATCAGCTGTATATCAAATACTTGTTCACCCCACTGTAGATAAATCATGCCAGAACTATAATGTGAACAGTTCAATTGAAAGACAAATCTTCGAGGGGGAAATGTTTCTATATAGCACATATATAGTATCCTTCTGTGTAGTTTATAGTGTGTGTCTGTGCAGTATCTATATAATCCTTCTACGTATTATATAGTGTATTTTTCTGTATATTATCTATGTGTCATTCTGTATAGCATGTAGTGTATGTTTCAATATAGTATCTATAGTATCAATATCCTTCTGTGTAGTATATAACGATATCTATAGTATCCTTTTGTTCACTGCATGCACAATTATTAGGCAAGTGAGTATACTGATTGTATCATTATTTCTATGCACATTTTACAACTCCAGACCATATAATAATTTTCAGGCAAAATGTATTTTTGCTATGAGGGAGGGTGTGGCAGCAGTGAATAACACCTAATATAAAGGTGTGCATAATTATTAGGCAACTTCATGACCTCAGGTAAAATGTGCCAAAAAAGAGATTTAACTGACACTAAAAAGTCAAAAATGTTAAAATGTTTTTTAGACACATGCAACATTCTTGAAATAGCTAAACTTCTGAGGCGTGACCACTGGACAATCAAAGGCTTTGTTGTGAATAGTCAACTGGAGTGCAAAAACGCATGGAGGAGGAAACACGCAAATTAACTGCATAAGACTTGAGAATAATTAAACATGAAGCTACCAGGAGCTCATTATCCTCCAGTGCCATTATATTCCAAAACTGCAACCAACCTGGAGTGTCCAGAAACACAAGGTGTCAAGTGCTCAGAGACATGGCCAAGGTCAAGAAGGTTGAAACACGGCCACCACTGAATCAGATTTGAAATGTACTGTATAGATTGGGCGAAAAAATACCTGAAGACAGATTTTCAAAAGTTTTATGGACACATGAAATGAGAATGACTTTTGATGGACCAGATGAATGGGCCCATGTCTAGATCACTAATGGACACCCAGCACCACTTCAGTCAGGCACCTGCCAGGCTGTGGTTACTGCTTCAGCAAAAGTTGATTGTGAACAGATCAAGAAACTGACAGACTCCATGGATGGAAGACTCATCGAAGTTATTGAAAAGATGGGTGGTTATATTGGTCACTGAATATTTTTGAAAGGACAAAAATTTTAATTAATGGTCATTTTATGTTACTTATTTTTTACACTTAATTTGAAAATTGTGTTTGTTCTGCAGTAAAATACATTTTGAGGAATATTATTGTGCATGCAGTGTATAGTCTATAGTGTATGTTTCAGTATAGTATCTATATTTTTTATAGTGTCCTTCTGTGCAGTATGTAGTGTATGATTCTGTATACACCTATCAGCCTAATACTATATTACCATGGAAAGGATAATGAAACAGCTTTTGAGTCAATTGTCCAAATACTTTGGTCCCTTGAAATAGAGGGGGCTACATATTAAATAGCTGTAATTCCTAAGCCCCTCTTCCAATTTGGATGTGCATACCTTCAAATAAAGTCGAGAGACTTCACTTGAAGGCCATATTCATGATTCAACTGCAACTTGAATATATTTTGGTAAACCGACAAAATTACAAAATGTATCAGTGTCCAATTATTTCCCGACATAACTGTACTATCTATAGGACAGTATGTATTTCTATTGAATCTACAGTATCCTTTGGTATAGAAACTATGATAATGTCAATTAGGGCTGCACAATATATTGTTTCAGCATCAACATTGCTATGTATGCATCCACAACAGTCACATCACATAATATGCGATTTAGTAAGGTCAACATAGATCAGTCTACAATATATATTTTTTTCAAATTGAAAATTTGAAATGTACTCCGATTCATGGGTTATTGGATACTCAGTTAATTATAATAATAATTATTATTATTTTGAACATGGAGTTTGTTGCTGAACGTGGATGACATGCAGGCTCTGCTTGTGTGTGATGAAATGATGAGTGAGGAACAGGCAAAAATGGCCGAAATTTTAAATTTGTTTGCAAAAAGAAATGCATCGTCAATTATATGGAAATATTTCAGCTACAGACAGGATGATGTTGACCAAAAACAGGTACTTTGCCGAGAGGGCCATGTAATTGTTGCCACAACACGAGACAACACGACCATTATGTTTGATCATTTACGGCAGCACCACAAATCTTCATATGACGAATGCAACGCATCTCAATGTCGTCCAAAGCAAAAACACCATACAAGAAAGGTTCCAAACGGCAGAGAAATCACAGATTCAATAACATTTCATGTCACCAAAGACATGGTACCAAT
>JACXGJ010011967.1:0-18819 GCA_016801105.1 Esox niger | reverse complement strand
GAATTGTACAACATCCCTGTTCTACAATTTTAGGGAAAGTGTCTCACACGGAAAAAGGAAGACTAACAGGGAGTTTGAAGGGATAATTATCTGATACTATATATAAAAAACGAGTCGCTGCGGGGGAAATGTAATCATGTCTGGCACTATGTTATCCTGAGGATTAGTGTGGTTACAGTGGTGTCAGTGAGAAGGAAGCTGGTGTGAAAAATATTTCTAACTTGCTCGACTGCCAAAACCAATAGGTCAGACCAGACAAAGACACACATGTAATATACATGCAAGGACCAACCATTCCTATTCAGAATATTATTTTCCTTAACCTGTAATACTAACTACAAAATAGGACAATGTAGCTTCCGCGAGTGAGGTAGAATTAAACACGGGAAAAGAGGGTGCAGTGTGACCAATCCAGAATTGAAATCATAAGGAAAAAGGGAGTGGTTGCAAACCTGAACTGGCCATACCACACACCCCTTCTCTCGTATTATAATCCAACACATCAAACAAAATCGATAGGCGTGCTTAATTACGGACAGGTGTGTCCGTTTATTTTGGACGATTTAACGTGTGTAAAATGTTAACAACTTTCTACATTAAAGGTTAAACTGTCGTTGAAGATTTTCTTCTAAAACGATAGAACCGATTTTTTCATTAAAATGTCATGCTCCTTATTTAAAAAATGTAACACGGATTACATCAAGACTCAACAGTCCCAAAATTGTGTTACTTATCCCCAGGAATTTCTGACGAAACAAAATCCGTTTCTAATGGCTTTTTGAAAAAGTTGTTAAACAAAATGTGTCCAGTTATCAAACAACCAAAACTTGAAAGCTAGGTAGTTGTACTACTTAACTAACATTAAATATCCTAATGTGACCAACGTTTGACCAAGTTGCATTAACTGAACAACTAGTAGAACTGCCGTCAGTGTATAGTAAAAATACACACCCGTTTAGTTGCGATGTCTCGGTGTGAGTTCCTTGGTTCATTTTTGCATCTGTGTGGGCTATACTCCTACTATATACTGCTTATCTGGTTATAGTCTAACTAGCTTGCTACCGTACAGGATTACAGTAGGAAACGCGTAGAATCTCCCGCGCTGGAAACTATAATAACGTGGCAGACTTCCGTCGTACGTGACAACGAGCGTAGTGCGCGTTCTCCGCCGCAGCATGGAGTTTTTGAGGGGAGTCAACCATCAACAAGAATGTTGTAGTGCGAGAACATGTTGTAAGTTAAACAAAAGACATAGATTTTTACACTACTCAAAAAAATGTCAAGAATTTGAATGAGTGAGAGACTGACTACCTGGTTTTAACAAAGTCGTTGTGCTGGCTGTACCTTGATCAACTTCAGCTGAGTCAATTTTCAGCTGAGCTGCTAGTCAGTCATTCATATTACAGGCTAACATCTAAATAGTTCAGTCATAAGAACCAATGAGCACACGAGTATAATTTTGCAGCGATGATCTATCTGATTTATTTGAAATGTTTCAAATTCTGAAGCTTAGACCGTTTGAACTAATCATGGATTATGTAAGTGCAATATTTTGGGTGAATTAAAATGCATTCCTATTTGTAAAAAATAAATCACCAAGTAGATATTCACAAAACTGTTAGAAAGATAGATGCGGCAGGGAAAATTATTCATTTTTGGAGCAAAACTGTCAGAAAGAGAGATGCGGCAGGGAAAAGTATTCATTTTTGGAGAAAGTGTCTGGATAAACTGTTACGCTGATTGGTGTAGGGATTGGGGTAGGCTATATATGAACTGCTGATAACTAATTGTGCTATGAAAAACTGATAACCTTTGGATATTAATATAGCCTTCATCCCTGATGCGCGGAGCAAGGTTTGGTGGCCTAGGGCTAAACGCCTCCTTGGGTTAAACGCCCCAAGTTCGCTAACTAACTTTACATTACACAACATATGTAATTGTTATGTTATAAGGTGATATTGAACCAGATATGTTTGAATTGAAGTAGGCACACGCAAATGTTTTGAGAAAGTGGGAACGGCACCATCAGCTGGTTTTTGGATTTGCTGGTGAGACGCATTGAAATATGAAGAATTTTCTAATTGCTTTTGGATCATAAGTCTTATCAGAACCAAGAGAGCAAAAAAGTTAATTCCGTTGATCTGTCTTGTTTACTGCCAAACAGTGGCTGTGGGAATTTAAATACTGCTTTGAGGTATTTAGGTTTTAAAGTTAGTAACTATTGAGATCTGTAGCTAGCAATCATCTTTTTAGATATGGCTATCGATAAATCTGCAAGTTTACTGAAACAGGATCTCATTGCATGTCCGCTATATTATTGTACATAAGCAGAAGTGAAACCATTAACCCATAACAAGTCCGCCTCCTGTCAGAAACCAAAATCCTGGGGGGCGACATAAGAGGAAGGCGAAGTGTCTGGCCTCTGGGATGCAATGGGCCATGGAATGAATCCTTATAGACACACTACAAATAACCTCCTTTGGGAAACTTAGCACAGGAGGTGTGGCTTCCAGCTGCTTCGCACCTGCCGGGCATTAGTGTTTTAGTTATGTGGTAAGCAGGCGCAGTGACTCTTCCGCCTGAGTGGCGCTGATGAGACCGCCTGAAAGGGAGCATGTGGATTAGACCAGTTTAAAGTTTGCTAGTTTGAGTACCAGTTTCTTTATTTTCCATTGAAGTCCCTGTGCTAACCATGTCATGTGTGAAAGACAAGTGGTGGCTAGAATTGGAATATTACCTGAAGAAACCGATATCGAGTAATTTTCTTACACTGAAGATTGTATGTATTGTACTGAATTTATTTTTGCTGCAAACTTACAGTATAGTAACTGTAAGTAGAAATGTATTTCTTTAAGCATAAATAAAGAATAACAGTATCCTTGCAGGTCATTTTTAACATGTAAATATAATGCGAAAAAACATGGTGAAATAAATAAATCTGTGCTAATTTGAGATAAGTGATAGCAAAGATATCACAGAGATAGCAGCAATTGCATTGAGCTTTGACACTTCGACAAAGTCATTGCAACACATTGCACTTTAACTGCACTTACTCACCACTATGTGGCAGTCATGTGTCTTTACTAAAACTGAAGCTTTTGAATGTGTGCGTGATCCAGTAGTATGTTCAGTCCCCACAATGATTTTGCATAGATTTTCAATAGCAAAACTGGGATTTCTGGCTTAGGGGTTAGGTTTAGGGTAAAAATTACAAATGGAATAGTGTTGGAATTGGTTACGTTTATGCATTGCCTGTAAAATGTAGAGGTAGGTTAAATGTAGGCATATAGGTTAGGTTGTTGGGGTTAAGGTTAGGTTAAGGGTTAGGAAACATGGATTTTGTGGTTATGATTAGGTTACAGATATTACTGTACATATGGAAACCAGAGGTCTTACAACTGAGCGTAGTGTTTTACTTGTAGTGGCTGACCGAATAACGCCAACGTATTGGAGTGT
This sequence comes from Esox niger, assembly GCA_016801105.1. Lineage (NCBI taxonomy): Eukaryota > Metazoa > Chordata > Actinopteri > Esociformes > Esocidae > Esox > Esox niger. Next base: position 15,363 of record JACXGJ010011967.1, on the reverse strand, counting down.
TACTGATCTGTCTGACAGTTATTTTTCTCCTCTGGTGAGCATTTTTGAGTCATGCACTGTAGATGTCTTCAGTTGCATTTATCGGGTGTTTTCCTTCATTATCATTTTACGAAGAAAAAAAACAGTCTTCAGGTTATTGTTTTAATGTGTCAGGCTCTTGATAGCTTCTTTGATTTCCATCGACAAATCACTGGTCCTCATTTACCAAGGGCAATGTATCACAGAAAGGTGTACAAACTTAATGTTGCTGCTTGCTGCTTGTGGGAGAATGCTGATTCAGAAGGACAAATGGAACGGGCTTCTCCATCCTCTTGCTTCTCCCCCTCTAAAACCTTTCCCTCTCTTTCACACACACACTCAAAAGATTTTTGCCAGATGCTGTGAATTCCACTATTTCTAAACTGATTAAGATTAAAATATTGCCATTGCCTTCTCCTAAGGAATGCATCAGTATTGCTTTGGCTTATTTTGTAAATATGTTTTGGAGTGTTTCATTCGGTTGTGCGTTTAGAGTTGGAAATGTTGTGTATGCCAACTGTCTCTACCTCGGTCCCTCTATAACTATGTTTGTCTCTCTCACTGTCTTTGTAAGATGCAGAAATCTTTCCCTCCTCCATGACCATGAAGTTTCTCTTCGCCAAATGGTGTTTAACTGGTCCACAAATGAAGTCTCAATCGGCGAGCCATATACACATGTGGCGGATGCGAACGAGGCTTTCAGAGTGGTAACTGAGGTATCAACTTCAGTCCAATTACCTCATACCTCACCATTGACATCATGTTTTAGCAACATACCATTTCCAGACATACTGTCAGAAATCCCAGGGCCCGGAAAATAATATTCTTCTTTTGGCCCCCTAGCTTAATGAAATAGCAGTATGTACAGCAAGTTCCTGTTTGTCCCCCAACCCTGACAGCAGATACCATACTTGTCGGACTGTCATTGTCTGTAACGCTCGTCTGAGTCTTGTCTGAGTGCATTAGGAACTTGTCTTGGTGCTTGAGAAATATCGTATGTCAATATATAGTGTAACGTGTAAGTGATTGTTGATTAAATAGATCAACTATTGTGCAACTTACTACTCTAGTCATGGGGTATAACTGGTTTTATTGCTGAAGTTGTGTTGTGCAGAAGTGAGTTAAAGGGGTGAAACAAGTAACTTTGAGATGACTTGGACTTTGGAATGGAGGGGAGGGCTAATGATCTAAGTGGAAGACAGATCGAACTGCTCTCAGCAACATCAAAGCCTCACTTACCATCAGAGCCATTTCTGCAACTAATACTGGTGGCTGATTGAACCAGAGGCAACAGACCTACCCCAAATTGGCACCCTATCGCCTAAATAGCGCACTAGTTTTGAACAGCGTCTATAGGTTTCCTTACAACAGAGGGAATAGGGCGCGTTTGGGAAGCATGACATGGCCACCAATGACAAGAATGCTGAGGAATTCTTGTGTGAAACCACAAGTAGAGCAGAAATCCCACTGACCTAACACTCCAAAAATGTGCTCAGCAGCTAAAGCCACACCACCTCACAATGACTGGAGACTATGCAGAACTCAGAGGAAACTGATGAACAAGTGTTTATCCGTATGTATATGGCATCCTGGAAATATGGAAAAGGATGTATATCGCTCTTTCCCTTTGTTGATGGTTTTTTGTTGTTGTATTGTTATTTAATGTGTGGGCATTGCTCAGTGTCCTAAGTAGTGAGTCGCTATTCTACCTTAAACCTCGATGGGAGCCACAGCCAGTCCCCACCCCAATGTGTCCATTTATTGAATGTGACAGAAGACACTGGAGAAGAATACAACTTCTCATTTGTTTCCTCGCTCCTTTAACAAGTCTGAGCTAAATTGGGAATGTCCCACAACCACAAAATTGAGTTTGGAAAAAATTAAGACAAAGATATTCATCAGCAGTAATACAGGATTTTCCCCTTTTTCCCCATTGTCTTGCATAGTCAGATGCACTGCAGTAATGGTTCCTTCTCTTCAGAAATTAGTTTCTTTCCCTACCTCCCTCCATTTTGTTGTTCCTCTTTATTCTCCAACTCTTATTGACCTCTCTTGTTTTCAGCACCTATCAAGCCTCTGGTCTTGTCTTCTCTCATTCTGCCTGTCACTCCACCTAACTATTGCTCCTGTGGTCTCTTGACTATCAACAATTATTTTATCCGTTACCTCTGACCTGACTGCCCTCTATCTACTTCCTGGTATGAAGGAGCAGCCTGCAGCGCATGAAATGAGGAGAGGACTGTGTACTGAAAACACCCCACACTAAATCTGTGAAGGCATCTCTCTGGATTTTGTGTTATAGGACTTGTTTGGCTTTGACAGAGACAATCTTTTTGCTGAAAGTGAGCCGGACACAAGCCTACACTGCAGTAGAATATGCATGGGATGAAGTCATCCAGACCACCCTAAGCCATGAGCTCTAAGGATCTAGAGTACTCTAATTATGATGCCATAGACAGAAATGAGCAGAAATGCAGCAATTGGTTAAGAATGGGTTTAGGATGCCCATGTCTGAGTTAGAGCTAATCTCTGGCAATTCTATACATTTTGCCATAACTTAAGGCAATAATACAGGCTATTCAGTACAAGAAATATGTAACATATTCAAGGGTAAAACATATTTCAATGTAAATTAATTAACTTAATAAAAACATAATTGGGGTCAAATAATGCAGTCTTTTTATAGAAAACCACTGGCAGTAAAGCACATTTTGATATCCACATATGTATTTATTTGGTTTGCTGCTGAACAGAACAATCTGAATAACTGACAAAATCGTATCTTATTTCCATAAATTGACCTAAAATGGCAACATTTATTAGTTAGAAATAAGATTTCAAGCAGAGGATTCTTCTTTGCATTGGAATTGAATTGAGTTGAAACCCAGAGATGGTACTGGCCCAATGCACTGCCTACCACAGAACGCCTGGCCTAATCGTGTGTTCTGAAGTTTTTCTATTACCGATGTCCAGCAAGTGGAGGCTAGACAACGTTTAATGAGTGCTTCACCAAGACGTCTACAGAGAAAAGCCCTTAACAGTCAACAGAGAAGTGGGTTTCCCCGATCAACGTCTCCAGGTCTCTCCTCTGGTCTTCCCCTCTGGCTGGAGGTGGCCACACAACCATGGATGTGCTTGTATGTATTTATCTCATATGACAGTGTTTTCATGAATTTGATGACCTAATCCTTCAGTTCATTGACTATACCTGAAACACGGACATCATGATGTGGGGACATATCACTTGTAAACGGTAGTAATTTCTGGAAGGTTCAGTAGGGTTTCTATAAAGGACAGTGCCTGTGGGCATGTGAACCCTCTGTTAACTGCGAATTTAGGTGGTAGACTAGACTGAAGTTCAAGCCTGCCGCTCAAAAGCAGTTTAAATATATTCAGCCCATTTCAAACACTAGTTACAGATTTTTACATGCATGGGTGAAAAATCGGGCACAAAAAAAAAAAGAATTGAGTGAGAATCAGCAGGAAAATCACAGGCACATGCATAACATTTCGCAAATACCAAGGTGATACGTGTACTTATTTTTTGAGCCACACATGGATAAATATAACATGCTATGAATCACCCATGTATTGGCTTATTAGTTAATAGTTTATAATATTTATTGGACAACTTTTAGCTAAACATATTATTCAATTGTCGCTAAATCTCAGTTTATGCAGCTATTATGGAGACTGTTTGTTCTTGTCTCATGACATCTGCATATCCCTGATTATTTTCTGTTCCACAGTCTATTTCATGCTTCCCAAACTTTGTTTCCTCACAGTGCTCGCAAAAAATGAGACCCATAACAAAACGATTACACTGGGCAGTGTAATTTGAACAGCTTTTCTTGAAAGGGGATGGGACCGTATCCGTGGGGATGGGACCATAGACTTGGACCAGCTATGTCGTCTTGACAACACACATTTTCCGCCGGTGATGTCTTGGAAAGGGTTAAGCCGCAGGAATGCAACACTCAGGAATGTGCATGCAAATAGATTTATGCTAATTATATGCTAATGTCCCGTTGGTTGGGAACGGAGACAAGTCTGTCTGTTCGGGGCTCTGTGTTCAGCTAGCTAGCTAGGAACCCAAGATGGAGGACATGGGTATGGATCTTTCCTGAGTTTCCCGTCGCTTTTAGTACTTTTTGAGTTTTTACCGTACTTATGGCGGAACTTTTAGAAGATGAACGTGCCTAGAAAGGGAAATGGCCAGCTGCCGTTACCCGACGGCTGGGAAGAAGCGAGGGACTTTGACGGGAAAGTGTTTTATATCGACCACAACACTAAACAAACCAGTTGGATAGACCCGAGGGACAGGTAAGCAAGAGAGCCGCGGTGAAGTTGACAGGCGGGGGCAGAGTTTGTGAAGTTTAACGTTTGTCTATTCAAACTTTTATTCAATAAAATAGAAAGGACACATGAATGCGTTGAAAAATGCATTTTTAATGTGGATCTGTAAACTAGTACCGGCAACAGGCTATATCTTGCAAAGTTAGCTAGCCGAGCGTTAGTTATGACAAGGATTGCAGGAGGTGCTATTTTATCATATCAAATGTAACGTTATATTTTGTTGCTAAGTTCGCTATCTGGTTACTGTTGCAACTACTGAGATGACGTTAGTCAAGTTACATAGCTCTAGCTGCAATATAATTTCAGCTGGCAATGGACGTAGGTAGCTCTCATTTTGTAGACGAATAACTTTGGAATAGTACATTCGTTAGCTAGCTAGCTAACTATTACACACACGTCAATGAGGATTTTAATAAACCATAGCCAGCGAACCTTAGCTAGGTAGCTACTGTAGCTAAATACATGACTACATTCATGCTTATTTCATGCCGCTAACGTGTTGCTAGCTACAGTAATGCAAACCGAAGCCATTAAACTCGTGAACTGTTGCTGAGATTGTACTTATTATTCTATTCGTTGTTTTGGATCCATCCAATTAGAAACCCGTTGTCTTAGGGAAGCAGATTTGTTCACAAGAAATAGTACTGACGTAATAACAGTTCAGTAACCTATTTTCGAGATCAGATCTATATGTACTTTCTGTCAACTACAGTAATGCTACTGTAATGTTCTATTATTGTTGTAAGAGTCAGGGAATTGCCATACAAGAAAGTGGACTCTTCGTGGATCACCCATTCTGAAATGGTAGAATCCATGCCACTTTTTAAACAAGAGGGTGCCAAAGGAAACATTTTCAGTTTTTTAATGCTTCACTCGATTGCAATAAACAATATGGGAATCTGAACATTTAATCCAACAAATGTTGCTCTGGGACGTGGTCCTACTACAGTCCAAACATCTGTGGCTTTGTATGATCTGTTGTTATCAAAAATCACTATCTTGATGCCTTATATACCTCGTTAGATGCACAGTGTAATTTACATCTTGAACTTCATTCAGTTGGTAAATAAATGTGTATGTTATTTAATGGGAGTGGAACTAACCTAACAGCCCATTGGTTTTAATAATAATTATGTACATTAGCGGCATTGACACACAATTTAGTTGAGGTACTTACCACGCCAGGGTTTTATTACATGGGTTTCACCACATGAGACAAGCCACTTATGACAAACCATTGAGCGCTAATCATGAGGATAATTGGTCAGACTGTACAGCCATAATGGAATGATAATGCCTATCTGCCCTATGAAAATGTGAAGTGAGCTTCTTTTATCGTAAATTAGTCATGGTTAGCATTGACTCATGCATAGATAGTACATGAGGTGCTTGATTTAAAACACCTAATGATTGGCCAATTCTAGTCATTAGACCAGGAGCTATTATTCAACGATATTTCTCCATTTGAACCATGAAAGTTGGCTTATGTTCTTATTGACGGCTCATGGTACGCTTTCCAGGTGTGTGCTGCTGAGTTTACTCAGATCCTGTTAAACAAACTGCCTACTTTGAAACAAAATTCATTTACAAATGTTGTGTTTGTCTTATTAGCTGGTGATTAGAAAACTGCCAGCCTGGGCCTCCTGATTGGTGCAGCGGTCTAAAGCACCACACACAAGTCCTACCGTGGTCTAGACTCTGTTCTAGAATCTAAACATGGTAAAATTATACTAACCCCCTGTAATGATTAGATAATATCTCATTCTACCGTTGTGTGAATGGCCAAGAATGCTAGGCATACCATACCTATCTCATTCTGTCAGGATGGATGCTAATCTTACCCTGCCTCTTTAACAATCTCAATCTTGGCCCAGGCTCAGAAATGTCAGCAGCATTTACAATCCTAAAAGTAGCCAACCTTACCCCTGATTTGCTCAGAGGGAATGAAACGATACATGTGACAAACATCTTTGACCCATGGGATATCTGAAGTCTATTACAATCTTTATTGCTGGTATCAGCGTTGGATTATCAGTTGATGCATTGTTGTGCAGAACAAAACTGCAATAAAGTGGGACGAGATAAGAGGTTTCAGTCCACTTGTATATGCTTTTGTGTTGCCGTCGGCTGCGAATTCGGCGGAATGCCCGGCTCCGGACGCTGATGCTACCTCACGCTGTCCTGACCAGGGGAGCCGTTTTGGTACAGATCTAAGATAACTGCTCACCCTGGCCTACTGTTCCCGGTTATTCCAGACCGATTGTCCGCAGTGCCTTTCTAAGCCTCCCGTCCAAGGTCAGTTCGGGGCCCTGTCTGTGGAGCGTGTCAGAGTAGCAGGGATGCACCAGGACATGTTTAACTCCCAGTCCGAGGCCCTTTGGGGGTATGTGCCCTGGAGGGAGGTAGTGCAGCAGGCCTCGTAGTAACGCCAAGCAATGCCGCCGTTGACGGTACGTGGTTTTCGGACATCTCCGAAACACTACGTAAACATCTGAGAACATTTTGCAGTGAAACTGCATGCTGGGGATGACTAGATGCGTTTAACTGAAAGGGCCTGTTGGGTAGTGAGGCATCATTTCTATATTTTAGATGAGATGTAGGCAGTATGTTCAGTCCAGCCTAAATAGGATTCAATGGCAAACAACCGAAAAGCCTCTCAATCATAATGGAACTAAAACATACATAAAATAGGCTTTGTCGCCTCATCCTTGTAATTTATCCATGAACAATTCTCCCTTGACATATTATAGCATGTTTTATTTTTTATTTTATTAGATGTTCACCAATGGTCTACCTCCATTGTCTGGTTTTACTGTATAAAAATGAAGAGCACAAACCCTGTCAATGCTTTACTTGGCAATTTCTTTGACGCGGATTGGTGTTAGGGATTGATGGTGTGTGCGTGAGTGTTGGCACACTCGTTGGGGTCCAAGTGGACCCTCCCACCCTCAGCGTAGCGTTGCGCCACTCTGCTTCCTCTGCTCTTCGTCCCCATGGTTACGGCCAGGCCAGGGACTAGACCTGTTCTGTTCAGTCAAGCAGAGGGGACCCTCGCTGGCCAGCGTGAGGAATACACATTTTTGGCAAGAAAAGGAATCCCTCTCTTTCTCTCCCCCACTCTTGTCTTGCTTTTTCTCGCCTCTGGTATAAAAGTGAACTGGCTCCGTAGGCCCAGTCTTAACTGACAGGAGTTGTTCAACACTGTCAAAACAATTTTCAATCTCATGTTTTCTGTCCTGCGCTCTTTTTTTCACCCCCCTACCCTCTACTCCACTTTCACCTCTCAGCCATCCTATCTCCTCCTCCCTCTCTCCACCCCCCATGCCTGAAAGGCAGGCTTTCAGATTTCTACGTTTGGGGAGAGGTTGAGGGTCTGAATCTGGAAGCGCGGCCCAGAGAATACGAGGCAGTGTCAGAGGGCCGTGTAGCATTCCTGAGCCCTCCCTCTCAGTCCAAATCCCCCGGAAAAAGACACACATTTCTTGGCCTCAGAGTGACCGGGACCGCTCCATAGTGACCGGACCGCTTCACTCTGCTCGAGCACAAAACAGTTTTATTTTCAGAAGAGTCAAAGTTGTCTACATAATATTCAAGCCCAGTATTCCACCCCCCCCAACACTCAGACACTCACACACACATTCTTTTGGACTTCTATGTTTAATGGAGCTTGACCCATTTAATTGGGGCGAATTTGTTAAAGCATAGCCTCTGCCACAAAAGTCTTTCTCTCTCTCCCTTTCCACCTCTCTTGCTTTTGGCCCTCTGTTGTTATCAACTTGGTATGAAGAAGAATGAAAAGAGAAAGAAGAAGAGCGATAAAAGAAGTGATGTAAATCCCGGCTATTCAGGGCTGCCGGCGTCCGTGTTTGAATCTGAATGATGTGGAGGAAGGAGGGACACTCCGAAACGAGCTTGGTATCCTTGGAGACCGACGAACGTGGCCATCTAATGTGTGACACACGGCCCGTGGACAGGCCGCAGTTTCTTGTGGCTCTTTGTTTACCCATCGTCTTGGGACTGGCCGGCCGAAAAGTGGATTTCTCACAGATGGCAATCTGCCAGATGGAAGATGCGTTTGGCACCTGTGTTCAACTAACCAAGATTGTAGTGTTCCGTTGAAACAAGGCGTGCCTGTCTTGGGCCGAAACAAAAGCCAGCACATGCTTTTCTGACCTCTTCCGTGAACCGCGGAGAACCTCCTGCCGCCGGGGTCGGCGTTCCAGTGCAAACGTGAATTTCAGCAGATTTCCCCCGGTGAACGGCTGTTTTGCAGCCCATTACTTCGCGCCTCTCAGGCCGAAATTCGCTTTGTCCACAAAAGGAAGCGATACTTCAGTCACGCTATCCATTACTAGGGCTTGCAGGTTGTTTCTTACCCTAAACCCTCAACAATATGCCTGTTGTGTTCTGGAGATAGTGTCAGAGACAATGACTAATGGCTCCTTAAGTGTCTTTTATGCCCTCTTAGCTGGTCATTGCAGTGAGGAACAGGCCCGGGTCCAGCCACAACAACACGGACAACTAGTAAAAGCACCTTAGTGAACCTGCCGTCATATCAGCCCTTCCAACCTGCCCCGTGCTCTTATCCGTGCCTTGCAGACCTCCACTTGCATGCATGCCTACATACTGGGCTGCAAAATTTCAAGAGCTTTTCAACAAATTCCCTGGATTTCCCCAAATCCTGATCGGAGGATTCCCAGAGTCAGTAGGGAATAAGCAGGAAATTCAGGATCCGCCCCGACCAGGATTACTGGAAAACCGAGGAGTTTATTAAAAGCTCCCTGTATTTTTTTTCTCAAGACTAACACAGAAGCGAGTCCTCTCTGGCAGTTGGTTTCTGGCTTTCTGGGTTGACCGAAAAGGCCCGAGCCCGTCAGACGCGTGTCGCAGTGGCCAGGCCATGCGAGGTGAGGACATTGTGGGTTTGCCGTGTCGATACCCAAGGTGTGATTGAGCTGTCGATTCTCTGGAATGTTAAGTAGCAGTGGCACGCACGCTACTCACCGTAAATGACCCACATCGATTGTCTTCGTTGTTGTCTCCATTTTGACACACCGCTGAGTGTTGCTGCTGACCTCACTGTTTGTCCTGTGATGACGTTTCCCTGTCGGGTCTGTGTCCATAGTGTTGGTTTGGCCAATGTTCTGTGAAATGTTTTCAGCTCTCCGCCATACACTTGAAGCAAGCATTCGTTCCCCAGTCCTTTTCTTCAGTACTGCTAGCAGGAATGTTAAAATAATAGAAAGGAAATGTCCAATCTAGGCACCTAATCAACCCCAGCTTCCAACTGGCTCGTAATTCTTCTCCTTCCTCTGTAGGCTAGCAAAAATCTTTTGCTGTGTACTAATTGTATGTAATCAACAGTGTATGTAAGTCTCTGGATAAGAAAGTCTGCTGTATGTCTATGATGTCAACCTAGTAATGTCCGACCTAGAGTCAGTACCTATAGGAGGACAGTGGGCAGATAGCCGACCAGTCCGGAGCCTGGATCCTGCTCCCCGAGGCCAGAGTTCAAAGGTCGTTGTTGATGTAGTGAGCGCGATAGTCGGCTGGCCCAGCCAAGCAGGCATACCAGGAATGCCGGTTGTCTAATTTTTAACGTTTACAACTGAGATGGAGCGTGCATACCAGACTGACAGCCACCCTGGCCAGGGGGTGTGTGTGTGTGTGTGTGTGTGTGTGTGTTCGTGTGTGTGTGTGTGTGTGTGTGTTCGTGTGTTTGTGTGCGCACCTGTTTGTTTGCGTGAGTGTTTGTGTATCTTGGAGTGAGAGTGTACTAAGTAAACACACTGAAGCACGCCGGGCACAAGGCTGTCTTGGCTTGTACTGCAAGTTAATACCCATTGCCCAAATTCTTATCCAATATAGATTCTGTCCCAGTTTCTTAAACAGATTTAGAGTTACAAAGATGTAACGTATTTTTCCAAAAAAGCCCTCTCCCTCCCTCAGCCCCCCTTCCTTCACTTCTCCCTCCCAATGAACCCTCTCAGTGAACTTGGTCTCATTTACCTAGCACAACATTCCCAGGACATTTGCTATGATTCCCATGCTTTTCTAGTTAGGGTTTTGTGTCGGCAGTTATATATATTTTTTTATAAATAATGAAAGAACTTTTGAAATAACATTTGCTGTCCTGATTTTCACTAAGATGTTGGGTACAACTTTTATGTTACTTGTATCATAGATGATTCCCCAAGGGGTTAATTAGGTCATGTAAAATAAAAGTAAAAATCTTTCAAATGCATTATTTGCAAAACAGATTGTTTTATTCATTTTTCCGGTCATCTAATTTTATGTTCTGGGAATGATCAACAAACCAGTTTTGGTTTGCGTATTAGCATATGCTTGGGCAAAGATAGCCCAGGACTGCTAAAAGTAGCTAGATATTCATGAATCTGTGTTTGCATAGAAAGTGTGACAAAATGCCCTTCTTATTTAGATGTTATTGAACTGTATCAATTAACATCAGCTTGATGTGACATCTTAAAAAAAGAAATATATATTTGACTAAAAGTGTTTCAATTACCCATTCAGCCAAGGTGCCTTTTAATAACAAAGACATAATTTGTGCCCAGCTATCAGTTCTGTGTTTCAGTCCGCCTGCCGAAGTCAACATGGAAAGAATGCAATCGTTTACCAGTAAACCTGCGTCCGAGGAAACCTGCACGTCTACCAAACTCGTTTTAGAAAGGTGTTCAGACATCCGCCCTTGTCAGTCCTTGGTCAATGAGTCAAAAACAATATAAGGCTGGTAACCAGTCAGCCTCCACAGCCTGATACACCGTAAGAGGCCTCGTCTGTGGTGCCACACAACCCCAGCTTTAGACTTGTTCACTCGGTGTGGAGAGACTGGAGCGTTAGTGTCACTTTTGGTCGTTGTGATTTTGTTAGTGATGGTGGATGTTGTCGGGTTTATGAGGCTTGTGTTCTTGGAGTCTGGTGGGTTTAGTGACTCTGGATTCTGAAGTCCATACTTGGTGATTTACGTGAGGAGCTGTTGACAGTGGATCAAAGCCGACACTATAAACTCCAGTAGCAATGGATAAATGTTTTTTATTATTTTATGTGGAAAAAATTGCATAATTTACTGTGTGGAAGTCTTAGGTACCCGAAAGTAGTACATACGCCAATTATTTGGGTAGTAAGTGTTTATTTGTAAAAAAAATATATGTATAATATATAAAATAAAACGTAAACTCAATGGCTTTAGTTGGACCTTCTGGCACCTAAGGCTTTTTCAGATGTGTAAGTTTAATTTGTTTGCCTCTTTTTCCCTCAGGTTGACCAAGCCCCTGTCATTCGCCGACTGCGTGGGGGACGAGTTGCCGTGGGGATGGGAGGCGTCATACGACCCTCAGATTGGCATCTACTACATCGACCACATCAACAGTACGTTGACCGGTTTAGCTCAGCGTTCCCAAACTCACCTGAATTATGTCCAAATCGCCTGCGCCCGCCGTCTGGCTAATCACTGCTTTTATCATAGTTGGACAGGTGAAGACTGGACTGTCAACGTTCTAGTCAAGGCTATTTCTTCCACCTTTCTGTTTTGGGTGTTTTGGCAGGAATAGGCGCCACAGAGAAATTAGAATGACAGCTTTTTTGTGTGTTGATTTTTTTGAATTTTTATTAAAGGTACTGGAACTTTTTCATTATTTATAGTCTGGGGACCATGTTGGTTTCTGTTGGTCTAAGGATTAGTTTTGTGCTTTGTCTAGTGATTTCCATGGTGAATGACGCTCTTCTCACTGATGATTGGATAATAATAATCTGAAATGGAGTGTCATGGATGGTGACTGATACTCTAATGGCTGATGGCTCAGAGTTGACTTTAAAACTGTTGTAAACTCATAGGCTTTATTCAACTCTCGGGCCAATTTAATTTATCAGGATTATCTCCACATCGGCGGTAACAGATTGCCTAGAGGTTGTAATATCTGACCTGTGATCCAAAGACTACTGGATTGAGTCCCTGAGCCATGGTGTTGAACGATCTGTTTTGGAGCAGTTGCACACTGGCCCCCATATGTAGTCTCCCCCAACTCGATGTTTTAGAGAGGTCAGCTTAAAAATGACATTTGAGGTAAGGCCTTATGCAGGTGATGATTCATATAATGTAAACCATGATGCTACAATTGTCACGACACATTCCATTGGCCATTTCCTCATTGGTGTGGTAGTTATTAGTTATTATGCCACATAATTTCCAGGGATCAACACGGGCAATTTACCGTTGAGAAATATGTAGAAAGCGTTGGGTGCCATTTCAGAATGGGCTTGTTTAATAATTTCACGTTTGTTCTCTGCCCTGTAGCAAAAGAATTGGAATTGCAATAAATTCTATTAAAAACTGTTTTAAAAAATATTTATCTTATACTGTTTTTACTTAAGTTTTGAGGCCCCACCCAACCAAATCTCGCCTTGGGCCTGCGAAAGGCAATGGCCGGCCCTACTTGCATTCATGAAATTAAATTCAGAAGTTTGTTTTCATCCCAATGGAGACAGATTAAGTCCATTTCCATAATTATGTTTTTCATTACGCCACAGCTGCCTCGGGGCGGTGGACGAGACGCTAGCTGTTGGTATTGTTTTCATTGTTTGTTGTCATTGTCGCGTTGGCTATATTCCATTCGTCTGTCGGTTTCTCACACGTGAGACTGGGCTTTGTTTGTTGGTTTGTCTGACACCGGTGGGTAAACAAACTTAGTCCGCTGTCAGTCAGGACTAAAGGATTGTGTAGCGGCGCAGAGCTGAAGCCTCAGCTTCAGTGTGTTGAGGCTTGTCTTCCTAGAAGTGACATACTTTTCCGTTCTCAGAAAACACGCCAATGTGTTTCTTAGCTTGCACTGAATTATGTTTTATTTGATTGACTTCCAGTGGACTACATGTTGTGATTGAGAGGCGTGTGAGAAGTATCTAGCTCACATCCACTGGAGCGTCTAGGGCTGGGAATTACCAGGATCCCTACAGTATATGATTTAGCTGTACTTCTGCACTGAAATTATATGGGTTTTCACAAATCTATGTTGTGATTGGCTCCTGCCTACTGATTTGATGTCGTGACTGGCTCCTGTATACTGATTTGATGTTGGGATTGGCTACAGTGCCATTTCAATATTCAAATATTGCTCAATACATGTCTGCTACAAATGGAGTAACAGGTTAAATTGCTGAAAACAAATGTATTCCCTGTATAACAAGAACCTGTTTTTAAGGGGGAACATGAACAGTTTCGCTGTATTCCGATTCCGTCGATCACAATATTGTGTTGTATCAAATTATGAAATCCTCTACACACTTAACCTCCTGTCACAAGTCCAGGCCTAGCTGTGCCAAGAAAGGGCAGCGTCAGTTGGATGGTTGGTCTGGGCGGGTATGTTAATGGTACCCGGTCTTTCCTGTCCCGGCTTCTCCCTCCCGGCCCAGGATGCGTCCCCCCCGGCAGGCCTCACTTCCTCATTATGTAAGCCCCGCTGCCGCCCCGTCGCCTCCCTGCATTCCTGGACCCCCCCCCCACTTCACACGGCCCTCGGGGGAGTCGCCTCGGTTTTCCCCGTGTCAGTGGAAGCCGCGGGTTTGTTAAGACGGTTCTGGCCAACCCTCCCAAAGAGAGGCGGCGCGCCGCGGTCAGAAGCGCCGGTGGGCAGGCCTGGGATTCAGTCAGACCCGGACAGCTGAGGGGTGTGTGTCATGCCAAAGCAGGCTGAAGTGTGCTGTCAGTCACCGATGACATGACGTTCTCCAGTCATGACCTCATACGTGTGTGTGTGTGTGTGTGTGTGTGTGTGTCTCAAATCCTTTTTCATAGCTGACAGCGTCTTCACCGAGAAAAGAAAATTGGGGAGAACAAACCCTCATTTGAAACAACCGATTGGCAAGCTAATTGATTATTAAACGTGAAACCGTTGCCCACAATGACACCCGCGAGTCGGTTGGCAGATCTCAAAGAAAACATAACATAGGGCCTGGCCTACACCCTCAAATGAACAATGTGTACAGATTCAATGTGGGAGAGTGTGAGTGGAGACGTGCACGCATGCGCACACACACACACACACAAAATTCCAGAGTGAAATCCGGTTATTCCTCATCGCAGCCAGTCTCTGCATTGCTGACATGCTTAGTGTTTCTCGGCAGGGGGGCCGGGCTCTCAGTTCAGGCACTTCTTATTCACTCTGAGTCTACGTCCCCAATGGGAGCCCTATTCCCTACCTAGTGCACTGCATTGGACCCGATCCCCGTAGGCCCTAAACTACACTGCATTTCACTTCCTTGTCACCAGAAAAAGGTCTTCTGATGAATGTTATTACAATACATTCCCCATTGGGGCCAGAGTAGAGAAACGGGATATTTAATTGCAATGGCTTCCAACTTTCAAAGTGGCACTAGAAAAAGCCCGTCGCACATTGATGTTACAAATGTTTCAAGTTGTTGGTGTGCTGACTTGGTTTATTTAAGTAAAAGGGCACTAGGGGGAGTGGTGAATTGGCAATACACCATGGCTAAGAGTTGTTAGAAACCAGTTACCAGTGCAATTACAGCAGTAAAAAGTGATGTCAAACTTGTGGTATGCGGCGTCATACCATGACTGTCGACCAATCGGGATTAGAACCACGACCTTGGGCAAGACTAACCTGAGTAGCTAACCCCTCCCAGTAGCTGACGTATGACACATGGGCTACAAGCGAAACATCGCCCGCGCCACAGTGTTCATCATGATGGTTTTCTACGGGAGTCGCTGTCATTGATGACACTGGCCCTTCCCCCAACCAGAGTGTACCCAGCTGGAGGACCCCCGGGCGGAATGGAGGAAGGAGCAGGAGAGGATGCTGAAGGAGTACCTCACTGTGGCCCAGGATGCCCTGGTAACCCAGAAGGAGCTATACCAGGTGGGTGGATGGGTTGGGAGGATAGGGTGGGCGGGTGGATGGATGGGAGGGAGGGAGGGAGGGAGGGAGGGCGGGTGGATGGATGGATGGGAGGGAGGGC
>JACXGJ010011966.1:0-18819 GCA_016801105.1 Esox niger | reverse complement strand
TGGACAACTTGCAGATAGTACTCCACTAAGACACCTATGGACAACTTGCAGATAGTACTCCACTAAGACACCTATGGACAACTTGCAGATAGTACTCCACTAAGACACCTATGGACAACTTGCAGATAGTACTCCACAAAGACACCTATGGACAACTTGCAGATAGTACTCCACTAAGACACCGACAAACACAAGGGCGGTTCTAGGCTTTAGTAGTGAGGATTCCGGAGGGAGGCGTGATCACGGGAGGCACAGTGAGAGCGTACACTACTGTAAATCCTCCTTTGTTCATCCGTTTACACTGCCAATTGAATTTGAATATAAAATTCATTGAATAATACACTGCAATAAAATTCTTATAATAGGGCCGTTTCGTATGCTAATGGCGTGAACCGGCATAAGGCTCTGGCAGAAAATGGGGGTCTTTCTGGTGTTACACTTCTCTGTGTGAAGTTGGGTACACATTACAATCAAGGCTTGGGCCACAAAACGCTTTGAGAATGAACAAGACATAATTTGTTATTTTAGAGAGATAGTTACACTACAAATATATTCTGTTTTTGAGACAATGCAGAATGCATTGTCTTCTGTTTTTGAGACAATAACATCCTCACTTGTCCTCACTTCACAGACCCAAACCAGACAGTGATTTGTTAGAAATCACCAGAAGGTGTTTTTTCCCAGTTGAGATGGATTACACGGCCAAAGGTGTCTTGACGAGTATTTGTCATACTGCAATGTAACAGCGTGGCTCGGTTATCAGTAAGCCTCATGTGACGTGGCGTGGGTAAGGAAGGACCCAGGTACAGGATAATAACAGTTTGGTCATTTTAATGTAGGCGCCAAACAATCAGTAAATGCAACATAAATATACTACATAAATATACAAAAATAAACATTGGTATAGTCCAGCTATACAAGCTTTCAGTTGGTACAAGACACAACACAGGTAACATTCAACAATAACGCACAAGGAATAGGGGTGCAGAGAGAACAGATTTACGCTTAGAAATGATAAAATGAGGATCAGCTGTGTGTTGTTGGTGACAGGACTGTCCATGGTGCGTTCAAGACAAAACAGTACTGTGCTTATGGTGGTGAAACAAGGGGAATGGTTGCAGCTATAAAAACTGATGACATCAACCGCCAGAACTACGTTGTACCAGGAGAGGAGGCAGCGCTGGGAGACGTGACACCTCAGCCATGTCAACAGTTGTGTTGGAAATATTAGATCAACCACCTTTCCACATGGTTTTATTTCACACTCAATATCTACTGATTTTCAAAATGTGAATACATTCGCAACATTGAACACATTAATTGCACAAAAATCAGTGATTGCATCTGATGAATTATGAAGTTAAGACCCTAACCTGAGCTGCCAGTTTCCAGCATCATTTTATATTTAGCTGTTGATCCATGTTTTGTCACCCACCCGTCTGGGGATTGGGTGTGTGTTTGCAGAAGCTACATTCCTCAACTAGGATTTTAGAGTGTTTCCGAAGAACTAATTTACTAAACAAGAAAATTTTCATATTTGCATAACAATTGTTTGGTAGTTTGCTTGTTTTCCCCTTTCAATAGCATAGTAGAGTTTTTAGCACATATAAATATTAAATACAGTAAATGAGCTATAATAATAAATACAGTAAGTGAGCTTCCTCCACCCATCAAGTCTGTTTACCTCAACATTTTGAATAGAGAAGATAAACCTGAGAGACTATAACAGTAAAGCTGTGTCTGCCCCGTAATTTGACTTCAAAACAATCTACAGTTGGAATGCATCTCCCATAACATTTATTTCCTCTGAAAGAAGAAAGTGAGTTCTTCAAAACTTCAGGAAGACTTATTTAAACAGGTACACTTTATTGCTGGATTAATGGGAACAATTTACTTTGCTGTTTGACCAAGTCATGTTTCAAGAGTAGTTTTGTGGAAGCCATATTGTATGTGCAGCTTGCACCTTAATTAAAATGTTTATATGCACAATTAATGGTTGCTCAGGTTTGTGCATGTATGTGTGTGTCATTGTTTGGGAGGGGTGCATGACAACAGCTTTGACATAATCTGAATGGACTTTATTTTCAGTGTCCATTGGGGGTTAAGGAACTGTAACAAAAGCTCTGGAACTGTGTGTTTTTAATCAATATAACTTCAACCTGCATGCTGGGGGAGAAAAGTGGTTAGGTGGAAAGGACAGAAATGGTCAAGGAGCTCAAAGTGAGAGACAGTCCAGAATATGAAGTAAACACTTTTAGTGTGACTGAAATATATTGGAAAGAGAAAGTAGAAAGTATGGAATATCCTGGACTGTCTCTCTCTACCTCCCTGTCTTTCTCTCTACCACCTTGTCTCTCACTACCTCCCTGTCTTACTGTCTACCTCCTTGTCCCTCTCTACGTCCATGTCTATCTCTCTACCACCTTATCTCTCTCTCTCTCTCTCTCCCTGTCTGTCTGTCTGTCTCTCTACCTCCTTTTCTCTCTCTGCCTCCCAACTTGATTCTCTACCTCATTGTCTCACTCTACCTCCCTGTCACATAGGTCCATATTGTAACATGTACATGTCTCTGAGTCACCCTCTTGCTTTCTCTCCCGGTCTATCCATCCCTTCCCTCTGTGTTTTCACCTCCGCCTCTCCATCTCCTTCCCTCCCTATGTACTTCCAACTTGTTACATCAACACATCGCTGCTCCATTGCGGAAGCCTCGTCTCCAGTCCCAAGCTCTGCTGTATTGACTCCTACACCCTGCCCAGAAACGCAGCCGGCCTCAGCGCACCTCTTTAGTTTGGCGCAAGCTGCCGTTTTAGGTTCTTCCTGGTCTCTTGGGTCCAAGCTCGACGGATGGACATGACTACAGAGAACCCTTCAGTGGGGCCATGTTCTGCATCTGTCACTGTGGACTGCTGAGGCGTGGAGCACATGGAAGGAAAGAAAACCTGCCAGTCTGAAGTTAAACAACTTCTGGCGGTTTGACTGATGGAAAGGTTTCCCCTCTAGGTGCACCTGTACTGTCGGTATACAGTCAGCCCTGCCTTTTCATTTGCTGGTATTGTTTAGTTTCAAGCGGCTTTAGTTTGTTTTCCAGACGGCAAACAGAATCCACTGCCCCTTACATCCCTTCGGTTAAGATAACTTTCAGACTGGTCCCGGAGGTTTAGACAGTTCTTCAGAAGGTTGAGATTAAACCTCATTCATATTCACAAGATAACTTCTCTCCGGAACGAAAATTGTCACTAAAAGAATAGTAAACAGCTCAAGCTCTCTCTGGTTAGGGAACAGATCACTTCTTAACTGTGCCTCTTGGCTTTTCCCAGAGGTCTCAGACTTCATCCAAAGGTGGTGACCGAGCTTCATTGGTATTCGCCGCGTGTTGTCTCCCGTGAACCGATATTGCCACTGAAAGGATGGCGAACGGAATCGTCTCTCCCCAGGTTACCAGGAGCACTACGTAGCCTGGAAGCTTGTCGATTAAAGCCTCTCAAGACCTGCTGTAGCGGCACATTCCAACGGCCGTGCAATGGGCATCAGAGCAGATCCAGTTTGAGGGGGAGAGAGAGAGAGCAAAGCTTCTGGCAGTGGCTTCCATGGGATTTGGCTAGATTTTGATTAATTATAGTTTAGCAGGCCTTCTGCATTAGTGAGTCACCCGCTACCCATGGGGGTCCTTGTGACTTTTGAAGAGAGGCGTAGCTGAGAGGGGGACTGAGACCCAGCTGAATGAGGCAACCTGCGAGTCACAGGCACTCTGAAGTCGATAAATGGCAGTGTGAAGTGTAGTGGTTGACAATAGTTTAAGCATGATTGATCTTCAGAATCATTTTCATACAGAAAATGAGTGTTGCACTGTTTAAACTGTGTTTTTCCATGGCATATTATCAAGTCGGGATTTGGCGCAGTTATTTGTTTAATTGGATTGACTAGGTAGATTAAATTAGAGACCTTTTGTGGCATATGACTGTTGTGTCACCTTTTGTGGCATATCAACCCTGGTGTGAGATGTGTTTGGCTCTAAATCCTTCTCCACCTTCGTCAGCCAATGCTTTGCCTCCAGCAGGAGTTCTACTTTTGCTGATGGGACTTCATTCTGTGTATCTGAATGTTTTCTTTTTGTATTTCCTCAGACCTCCATAATGAGAGGTGGAGACCGATGAGGGAGTGTAGACATTTCTGACCTGGAATAACGGAAGGGGCTCCAGGTTCTGGGGACGAACACTGATTTAGGTCTATTGGAAGTACAAGCACTTAGGTATCTGGGTCTATTGGAGGTTTTTATTGGTCTTAGGTAAAGAAATACATATTTCTCAAAGTACAGCTCCGAAAATAATTAAGAGACCACTGCACATTTTTCTGTCCTTTCCAAAAATGTTGAAAAGGAAAGTTTTGAGGGAGTAACAGAAGCGTTACATTTTCAGTGGTCTCTTCATTTTAACCCTTCTGTTCTTTACTCAAAACTTTCCTTTTCAATTTATTTGAAAAAGGTGCAGTGGTCTCTTAATATTTTCTGGAGCTGTATGTAAATTGGGGCAATTATTTTATTCTTGAGTTAATTTACAATATATTTAAGATACTCAAATCCTTATCTGTTTAAATAGGATTCTTGTCTACATTTTTATATTTTATATTGGAATATTCCTTCAGAGATATGGATGCTAATCAGGCAATATTAAAGTGTGGAACGCTGATCTAACTGACACTAGAACTTGTGTATGACATTAGCGGGTTTTGATCATTATCTGGATTAAGGGACGATCTTTACTTTGGTATCATCCCCACAGAGACGATGCTGTGAGTTCAAGGTCAGGTATGCTGGACGCTTGACATCGTAGCTTGATGGCACCCGATCATAGAGGGCTACACTTATTTCCCATGGTGCATAGAGATTTTCCCAGTGACCTTATATTCAGACAAAGCTATTTTGTGAAGGGCGGCTTGGAAAAAGGCCACGAGTGATTCATTTTCAAAGGCAAAAAAATGAATGTGTGATTTTGTGGATGTGATCTTCTGTGAGAAAGTATGGCTTTTGCATCTCAGTTTTGATGTTCATGTCTGGGTATTTACCGAGGGACGTTCTACAGCACGGCATTTTTACACTTTTAGAGAAAGTGTGCTGTGTGCTAAAAACTGTGCAACATGAGGCTTCTGCTTGGTATGTGTCAGCCACTCTCAAGCTGCGGTGACAACAATTGATTCACACTGATAGTAGCTACTCTGCTTTTAGCTATTGATTTTAAGACGTGGCCTGGTTTTCTCCGGAGATCATCACAGCAGATTGAAACTCAAATGTGAGAGTGATATGATTCACATAGAGGGTTGTGGCAGGGCAGAGCACAACCGTGTGTGTGGGTGTGTGTGTGGGTGTGTGTGTGGGTGTGGGTGGGTGTGTGTGTGGGTGTGGGTGGGTGGGTGGGGCATAGGGGTTAGGGAGTGTTCATTCTAGGGAATTTGAGCAAGCCGAGAGGAAGTGATTTCCAATTTGCAGTCTACCTAAGACCATGCTGTGAGAGGAATATCAATGAATGACCAGTAATGTTTTAAACACAGATTATAAACAGTAGATGGGAACCTGCACACATTACCAAACAAGGCTGTACCTTTTGCAGAGCACAGCCTTATAAACAACAATAAAAATACCACATAATTAGTTTGATTTATGCTATCACTGTAAACTAGAGCATATATTTATGCTCTAGTTTACAATGCTTTTACAATTTATGCTTGTTATAAGTATTGCAAAAGAAATAAAGAAACACAAGATCTGTGTTTGTATGTTTCCTTTCATAATAATGTTTCATGCCGTACTCACTGAAATAAATGAAATCATGAGGTAACAACATGATGTTTCGTTTTGATGATTGACACTGTTTTTTCCCTCATATCTCTATTGCACTGTCCCTTTGCAAACAGACTTACTGGTAGCACAGTGAGGAGTCTTTTGGAAGAATGTTGCACTGTGGCCTTGCTTCTCGAGTCATACCTCATTCACTTCTACTGTGTTACACATTGAAGTGATATGAAGAGAGCTCTCAGGCGCCTGGTGGGGTCTCTATTCAGCTAGGTCAAAATGGACAATCCTATTTTTGATGTGCCAATGACTGTCGGTTTAAATAAAAACATTTTTTTTTACCTTTTAACCTTGCGGTTAGAAATGTCCTTGTTTTTGGGAGAAAAGTTAAACATTTTGTCCATTAAAATAACAACAAATTGATCAGAAGTATCTTAATTTTTACTTTGTCTTGGTCAAATGGAGAAATAGCCTTTTCTTTGCAACTCTGCCTAGAAGGCCAGCATCACAGAGATGCCTTTTCACTGTTGATTTTGGGACTGATGTTTTGCAGGTATTATTTATGAAGCTATCAGTTGAGGACATTTGTACCGTTTGTTTCCTTACAAGGAAAAAGGAACCCCTTTTCTATCTAAGCCCATGAAGTTTGGAGTCATGGATTTGAAGTATTGAAAGCAAAAAAACACACATTTCTGCTCTAGAATCAAAATACCCATTGGTTTAGAGAACTTTATATGGAACATCTATAGAGAAAGATTGCTCAGTGCAATGCAATACACCTGTATGGAAATCTGTATGCATAAGTTATTTTCCCTACAGATGTTAGGTTTTCCTTTCATTTCTCACCCCTATGTATTTATACATGACAGTTGATTCCGACCCTGAAAGTTCAGCCGCTGGCATAGCTGCCATCACACTCCTGTCACAGTGCTGTGAAACACGACACATTGAAGCATACGATTGTCCTACTTCTGTTAGGTTCATGGGGATTTGGTATCCCTGAAGTGAAGTTTGAGTGAAGCAAACGCAGCTGAGCGGAGGAGATCGATTAATTTATTTCACTACCGAGATGAAATGTCTAAACCGCCGTTAGCTATCACTTCTGTTAATTTAGCAAAATGCTCCTAGCAGGATTTTAATGAAATTCCCTTTTAACTTGTGTTTTCAATCCATTATTTCCACAGACAACGTGTACAGGGAATGCCTGTCCAATGGGTCTTGGGCCATGAAAGGCAACTACACCCAGTGTCAAGAGATTCTCAACGAGGTATGTATCTAGCAATGCTATTGTCAGTTCACTGTTAGAATCCGAATACACTGACTGTGCATTCACTGGAAAACAAAGCGTCGTCCTGAGAGAGCCCAACTGTCACTCAACTGTCCTCTAAATTGTCCTATCACCATCCACATTTGGGAAATGATGTATCTCACGCTCTGACAATTCCTTGTGGTAGGTCGGGCACCTGCAGGCTCAATTGTGAAGCGTGTTGGTTCTGGTGTAGTCTTTGCAGAGCAATCAGTGTGTTTTAAAGCAGAATGACTTGGCGGAGTCATGTTGCTACGTTCAATCCTATTCAGTGGAGTGCAGTCACGGGACAGAACACACTGTTGTTGTGTGTTCCCCTCACCCTCTGTCATACATGATCAATGGAGTCTCTTTATTTTGGCTCTTGGGGGGTTCCCCACCGATTCCCCCAAATAAACTGGCCTACTATTGATCTGCAGAAAAAGAGAAAATCCCCAAATACAGGTGGGTGCCAAAGTTAAGGCATCATAACAAAGATTTCTCGAGGCTATACTTGCTGCCAAAGCTGCTTTAACAAAGCACTACTGTAAGTAAAGGGATCTATATACTTATGTAAAAGTGATATTTCATTTTTTTTTATTACCCTAAATGTGGGTAGATGAAATATAATACATTTTAGAAAAAGATTGTAACTTAACAAACTGGAAACTGTGAAGGGATCTGAATCTCACAGGTCCTCAACTGGCAGTTTCATTAAATTGTGAAGATGGGACTCTGGGATGATGGCCTTCTAGGCAGAGTTGCAAAGAAAAAGCCATATCTCAGTAATAAAAAGGTAAAGATTATTCTTGGATAAAAACACTGTACAAAGGCCGCCAGCACCCCGGAGTCGCCTCTTCCCTGTTGACGTTGAGACTGCAGTACTATTTAATGAAGCTGCCAGTTGAGGACCTATGAGGCGTCTGTCAAACTAGACACTCTAATGCATTTGTCCTCTTGCTCAGTTGTGCACCGGGGCCTCCAACTCTTCTTTCTATTCTGGTTAGAGACAGTTTGTGCTGTTCTGCGAAGGGAGTAATACACAAAGTTGTATGAGATCTTCAGTTTCTTGGCAATTTCT
Source organism: Esox niger (assembly GCA_016801105.1). NCBI lineage: Eukaryota > Metazoa > Chordata > Actinopteri > Esociformes > Esocidae > Esox > Esox niger. The sequence continues at coordinate 10,668 of JACXGJ010011966.1, read as the reverse complement.
CTCATGGAATAGCCTTCATCTCTCAGAACAAGAATAGACCAATTATTTCAGAAGAAAGTTTGTTATTTCTGGACATTGTGAGCCTGTAAATGAACCCACATTTGCTGATGCTCCAGATACTTAATACTTAGTCTAAAGGACAGTTTTATTGCTTCATCAATCAGTACAACAGTTTTTAGCTTTGTTGAAATAATTGCAAAAGGGTTTTCTAATGATCACATAGTCTTTTAATGATCACTAGCAAACAAAACTTGCCACTGGAGTCCATGTAGATATTCCAGTGAAAATCTGCCGTTTCCAGCTACGATAGTAATTTATAACATTAGCAATGCCATCACTGCATTTCTGATGTTTTTGATGTTATTTTAATAGACAAAATAATAGCTTTTCTATTGAAAACAAGGACATTTCTAAGTCACCCCAAACTTTTGAACAGTAGAGTATGTATACAATTGTGCTCATGAATTTGCATACACTGCCAGAAATTGCGAAATGTTTCCATTGATTTAGAAAATATGACTGATCATGCAAGAATTTCATATTTTATTTAAGGATGGTGATTATATGAAGACATTTATTATGAGGTAGTTGTCTGGCTCCATTTTAAATCATAATGATAATAGAAGTTAACCAAATGGCGCTTATCAAAAGTTTACATTGCTTGGCCTTGTTGCCGATACACAAGGTGACACACAGGTGAAAATGGCAATTAAAGGTGAATTTCCCACACCTGTGGCTTTTTAAATTACAATTAGTGTCTGTGTATAAATAATCAATAGGTTTTTTTAGCTCTCCTGTGAATGCACTGAGCAAGCTAGATACTGAGCTACGGGGAGCAGAAAATAACTCAAAAGGCATGCGTAACAAGGTAATGGAACTTTATAAAGTTGGAAAAGGATAAAAAAGATATCCAATGCCTTACAAATGCAAAATCAAACACTAATTATGTGATACCAAGCCAATGTCAGGTACCTGAAAAAAGATTTCAGACAAAAATGCCAGAAGAATTGTTCAGGATACAAAGAAAAACCCACAGACAACCTTAGGAAAAATACAGGCTCTTCTGGAAAAAGACGGCGTCGTTGTTTCAAGGCGCACAATACAGCTATACTTTCACAAATACCAAATAGAGCTGTATCGTCACAACAATAAGCGCTATGTTTGGAGAGGGGTCAACATGGCCATAGTGAACAGAATACCATCCCCTCTGTGAAGCATGGTGGGGGCTCACTGATGTTTTGGGGGGGTTAGCTCCAAAGGCTCAGGGAATCTTGCGAAAATTGATGGCAATATGAATGCAGCATGTTATCAGGAAATACTGGCAGACAATTTGCATTCTTCTGCATGAAAGCTGTACATGGAACGCTCTTGACCCTAAACACAAGGTCATGTTGACACTCCAGTGGTTACAGCAGAAAAAGGTGAAGGTTCTGGAGTGGCCGTCACAGTCTCCTGACCTTAATATCACTGAGCCACTCTGGGCGATCGCAAGTGTGCGGTTCATTCAAGACGACCAAAGACTTGAGCTGGAGGCATTGATGCTAAAGGGGGCGATACACAGTTTTAAGAACAACGGGTATGCAGAATATTGAACAGGGTCAGTAAATTTTTTTCTTTGTTGTAATGCTTCGTTTTATGATGGTGCGCTTCTATTATGACCTACAGTTGAATGTGAATCCCTTAAGAAATAAAAGACAAGGGTTTAAGATACCACTGCAAAATGAATGCTTCTGTTCCTCACTCAACTTTCCTTTACAACTTTTTGGAAAGGAAAGAAAAAGGTGCAGTGGTCTCTGAATTTCTTCCTGAAGCTATATTTATATATATATATATTCCCTCACACACACACTTCTTTCCCACTCATAACCTGTCACATTTTTGTCCTCCTTTCCATCTCCTGCAAAAACACCTGTCATTTGAATGATTCTGACAACCACGGTAGATAAACCCCTTGCAGGCACAAATCTGACACAGTAAACTAATTAGCTCCATTCTAAAAAACAAATTATGCAAAGTAAGTGTGATGGTCGTTGGCTAGCAGCGTTGTGAATGGGTCTCTGGGGTTGCTGTGGGACCCCAGTGCAGCCTGGAAAGAAGATTGCACTGCTGTTCCTTCCTCTCGCCACCATCTGCTTTGTGTGGGAGTCATGCAAATGAATGTGTCTGCTTACACAAGGGAGCCGGCTGTTGCCAAGGCCACGCCCACGCCTCTGGAGTTTTGTTCATATAGTCCCCGGCGTCGGGATGGTGGGAGCTTCGAAATCAAACCGTGTAGAATAAAAGGACACCCGTGTGGGACTCAACGAGATGATTAATCAAAGACCACTGATGCTGACAAAGCTGAGCAATTAGAGCAGTGTCACTTGGCAAACACAAAGGTCCTGTTTTCTTAAAAGCACTGTCGTCGCGGTCCCCTTTAATGTCAAATGAGGCTGCAGCTTTTTCTTACGAATCCTTTACTAGGGATTGAAGTTTTTCCTGCCGCTGACCATGCTACAGTGTGTCTGTATTAACCTCTTCCTGCCGTTGACCATGCTACAGTGTGTCTGTATTAACCTCTTTCTGCCGTTGACCATGCTACAGTGTGTCTGTATTAACCTCTTTCTGCCGTTGACCATGCTACAGTGTGTCTGTATTAACCTCTTCCTGCCGTTGACCATGCTACAGTGTGTCTGTATTAACCTCTTCCTGCCGTTGACCATGCTACAGTGTGTCTGTATTAACCTCTTTCTGCCGTTGACCATGCTACAGTGTGTCTGTATTAACCTCTTTCTGCCGTTGACCATGCTACAGTGTGTCTGTATTAACCTCTTCCTGCCATTGACCATGCTACAGTGTGTCTGTATAAACTACAGATTGTAGTATAACTGCATCAAAAATATTTTTCTGTGCATTTTACACAAAATAACATTGATTACAGACCAGTGTAACTGCAGCTCAAAAATATATACACAGTATCCAGTATAGTAGTAATGAGATCCAGTGGCAGTAGTAAAGAGATCCAGTAGCAGCAGTAATGAGGTCCAGTAGCAGTAGTAATGAGATCCAGTACAGTACTAATGAGGTCCAGTGGCAGTAGTAATGAGTCCAGTAGCAGTAGTAATGAGGTCCAGTAGCAGTAGTAATGAGGTCCAGTAGCAGTAGTAATGAGGTCCAGTAGCAGCAGCAATGAGGTCCAGTAGCAGTAGTAACGAGGTCCAGTACAGTAGTAATGAGTCCAGTAGCAGTAGTAATGAGGTCCAGTAGCAGTAGTAACGAGGTCCAGTAGCAGCAGCAATGAGGTCCAGTAGCAGTAGTAACGAGGTCCAGTACAGTAGTAATGAGTCCAGTAGCAGTAGTAATGAGCTCCAGTAGCAGTAGTAACGAGGTCCAGTAGCAGCAGCAATGAGGTCCAGTAGCAGTAGTAACAAGGTCCAGTACAGTAGTAATGAGTCCAGTAGCAGTAGAAATGAGATCCAGTACAGTAGTAATGAGGTCCAGTGGCAGTAGTAATGAGTCCAGTAGCAGCAGTAATGAGGTCCAGTAGCAGTAGTAATGAGGTCCAGTGGCAGTAGTAATGAGTCCAGTAGCAGCAGTAATGAGGTCCAGTAGCAGTAGTAATGAGGTCCAGTGGCAGTAGTAATGAGTCCAGTAGCATCAGTAATGAGGTCCAGTAGCAGTAGTAACGAGATCCAGTGGCAGTACTAAGATATATTATCAATACGGTTCTGATAGGCCAATGTTAATGCTGGCTGGCAAATTAGCTTAAGTAATATTTTGTGTCATTATTGAAGAAGGCGCGTCAGACACAGAAATAAGTGACCCTTCACTGTGATCACTCTAGGACCAGTTTTCTGTTGCCTCGACAATCCCTGTCCTCCACTGATTGCTGTCAGTGGATGGGAGATTATGGTTGGCATGTATGCCCAACGCACACATGTGGGATTAGTGTTAGTTATGTGGACATGTGCGATTAACTTGTGCCGACGGCTTGTCATTTCAATACTAAAAGGGGATTAGTAACTAAATATGATGTTCGTATTTGTTAGATGTTATATTATTTGAAAGGTTTTCTAATTTGGAAAATATAGTGCTAGACAGGAGGAGCTCTCACATTCAGTGTCTGAGGTTTTCTGGAGGTGTGTGGGAATTGTGCAGTAACCGTTTCAAAGAAAATAAAAGGCTCACACTGGCAAAGTGTTTATTAATAAATCTTTTGCCTTCATGAAATGGTGGAGTGAAAATCCTACCAGGATACATAGACAGGAAAAGCTGCACACTAAGAATACAATCTGCATTTATTTGAATTACTGTGGCCCTGTCGGCTGCATCAGTGTTCCTCCAAAGGGAGAAGACTGGCAGGTTCCAGGAGATTCCGGAGGCAGTCAGGAGGCCTGCCAGTAAGGACCTCATCAGGGGAGGTATGTGAAAGCCCCAACACAGCCAGCTTGGTGTGAAAAACTAAAACTGTAAAGATGCATCTTGACATGCTGCCCTCTACACTGCACTTCCCCAGTGATGTGGAATACCGGAAGAGAAGAGTAAGACAGCCAAGAGAAGTGGGGTGGAGAGGCCTCCGACGCTATGACCATCTCCGATGCTACACTTCACACGTTCCTCCCTAAATGCCAACAGGGGGCCTCCTGAGAAACAATACATCTGCCCCTGAAAACTGGTGTCTATCCTTGTTTTTAATTGCCATATGTGTCAATAAAACTGCACTGATTAAGAATCACCACAGAATGACACAGAGCCAAATACACCACCAGATGTTTAAGTCAGAAATCTTAGGTTAACATTTCCCACAGTGGAAGCCCAGTGGCAGGACAGTGGAAGCCCAGTGGCAGGACAGTGGAAGCTTAGTGCATGGAGATGGAACTGGGCCAACATTCTGCAGATTTTTTCATAGAATGAAACATCTGATATCAGTAATGTTTTCTCTGCCAAAATGTCAGATATTTTAAGAACAGAGTGGTTCAAAAGTTACACAAAGGAGCACAAGTTTCTAAATCTCACTTTGGAATCATGTTAGTTAATATTCTCGATGTCATAAATGATAAAGTTGGTCCTATATTTTTGTTTGTGACAGGCATATACAATTGTCATAGCATCCTGTTTCTGGGGTATGTACCCTCTCCAGTCCAACACTGAGCGTCTGATTTAAAACCTATATAAACTGTTTTGAAAGGAAAATTAGCAATCTCAAATTGTAGAGATTTGCACGTCAGAGTTAATTCATTAGGGGCGGCAGGGTGACCTTGAGGTCGTGACCATTGGGCTAAGAAACCCTGCTGTTTTGCCCCCTAAGCACAGCAGTGAACCCTAATTGCTCCCAAGTTGCTATAAATAAGAATTTGTTCATGGAAACGTACTTGGTGAAAACACACAGCACAGACACTTTTGACAAGTCGACCGTTAATTTAACCACTAAAGTTAGAATGCTTTCAATTTGTCCACACAATTCTACACTTGTACCAGCATGAGAGGGGCTCAATAACTGCCTTCTGGCAGGTTATCTGTTTGCATAGCTCATTGCCAACAATAGGCTACTGTTCTTTGTCCCAAAGTTGAATCCCCTGAAATCCCAGCAACCCACAGTAGGCATGTGGCTTAGGGTTCAAGTTTATTTTGGGTATGTTCAGATTGTTGTATGAGGAGGAGCTGCTATGTTGCTTGAGTGCTTATTTAGTTAAAATCATGTGATCCTGTTGGGTTATGGTCTCACTGTCCCAGCGGAAAGTCTTCTCCTCCCCGGGCATAATGTTTTTGGGTTATTTCCTTGTTATTAGGCAGAAGAAAGTGTTTGGCACACAAGGCCTCACAGCGTATTGATGGGTTTAGGAACAGTCAGTGGATAAGTCTTGACCCCAGAATATGTGATGCAGCAAGTTCAGCCCAAATGGAGTACATTCAGGAGTCGTAGAGGAAGGGGCAACGGCTCAGTCTTGTCAGGATATCTTTTGTTCCAACTTCACTTGGCATGAGCTCAATGTAGTCGTTGCTTTTCATAAGCTCCCTATAGTCCTGAATTGGATTTATTCAACTGTATTCATTCAGTGCAGGCATGTAGAACAGGGATGGGATACTGACAGCCTGGCCTTCCAATTTTTGCCCACAAAAGAGTATACAATAACTACAGACGGGAGACAAACTGAAGAGAAAAACAACATAAGATGTCTTAGGTGAAGAGCTTTGATGCACCTTGGCATGGATCCTGCGAGTCTGTCCAAAAGATATGCCTTCACTTGGGATTTTGTTGATGGTGCTGGTTAGCGCTGTCAAACACGTTGGTCCAATAGGTGTTCTATTGGGTTGTGCTCTGGTGACTGCGAAGGCCAGAGCATGTGATTCACATTGTCATATTCACCAAAACATTCAATGACATCTGTGCTTGAGTATCTCTTTTGAAGTCAATGCCGCGTTCCCACTGGTGCTTTACCGCGGTACCAGGGCTATAGCGGTGATTTATGCTAATGTTGGCTCTAAACGTTCTTGTTTTTACAATACATTTGTACCACGGACTTAAGGCGGGGGACAGGTAAGAAGGGAGGAGTAAACTATTAATGCGATTTGGTTTTCTGGTTGTAAAAATAAAAGGCAATCTTTTTCTGGTAGTAAACAATAACGCCATGCTCAGTACTTGATTTATACAACTAATTTCTTTCTCATACTCCTGCGACGGTTCCTTCACAGACACTCATAACAATGCAACCGTAAGCCAGTGTGTTTGTTATTTAGTTTGATAAGTCTACCTTTAACAGAAGGTTTTGGGAGTATTCTGAGGTAATGTTGTGTTGTTATAGGTTCTGCAGGCAATGTCTTGGTCTCAGCGCACCGTTTTTCAATTGAGTCAATGGCATCGTACCACCTTCAGTTGTTATAGCTTTTTCCATTTTGAGATTTTGCTTCCCTGTGCTGTTGCTTGATTTTCTTAGGGATTTGTTTGTTAGAACAGATGAAAACCATTACGATAAGCCTGAAGCAAACGGTACACATCGCTATTCAAAAAGCACAACATGCCGTGTTTTCACCGCACGTTAACATATCAACCCGCAAACACCACCCCAGTCCTAAAGTCTGGGGCTTGGCATCAAGTGAGAGCCGGCCTATTCGACCACAGTCTAGTGGCCAACTGGCGCTGCCCCATGTCAATGGAGACAGAAACAGATCTGGTCTTTAGGGTAAAACGCCAGTGTTTGGCACAACTGGAAACAAGGCATAAGATCCTTTCCTCTTGTCAACCAGTCTTTGTAGTGAAATGAGAAATGTGTGTTGAGGAAGAGTGGAAGTATATTTGACCAAGTAGAGTATCTGGTCACATGGTCAGCCGTTGTTGTCAGTCGTGCAACATTCTACAACGTTCTTGTAAAGTTTGATCCATCTTCATACTCGAATTTCTAGGGCTTCTGATAATTACACATATATAAGTCCAAGTGCCCAGACTTGGCTTCTGGTTAGGCCCAGGAACATATGCCATTGATATGTCATTCCTGAATTCTGGGTCTCTGAACAGTCTGGGTTGACCCAAAAACACATGCCATTTTAATGCTAGGCTCATGACAAAAGGTTCAGTTTCCTTTACTAAGAACTTCCTGCTTATTATAGTCACAATCACGTGTGTTTACAAACAATCTGGAGTCAAATTATACATATACATCACAGATATTCTATACCCATCACATAGATTCTATTCCCATCACAGAGATTCTATTCCCATCACAGAGATTCTACTTCCATCACAGAGATTCTATACCCATCAGGGAGATTCTATTTCCATCACGGAGTTTCTATTTCCATCACAGAGTTTCTATTTCCATCACGGAGTTTCTATTTCCATCACAGAGTTTCTATTCCCATCAGAGATTCTATTCCCTTGTTCTAAATTTCCTAGCAGTCCTCTCAGTAACCTTCTGAGTGGTAAACCTTCAGTCACCTTACTACATCTGTATATATCCAAACAACTATCTTTATGTATTTTTTTTTTTAATAGTTTTTATCGCAATCCATCTACTATTAATTTATATTTTTATAAATAAATGTCATTTCATATACAGAGGCAAAACTCATGTCCACAAACCTGCTAACATATCTTTTGCATATAAAAGTGTTGACGGATCTTGTGAAGGCCCATGCTGATAACGTCATCCACAGGCCTCTTGACTCTGTAGGCAAACTGCAGTGGAGGGGGGGGACATTCCTGCATTTTAAATAGGGTACTATCACGTGCTTGAAGGTTTTCAGCATGATTGGAATGCTAGAGGTCTGTAGTCATTTAGGCAGAACACGTTTAGCCAGAGACCTTTTCATACAAACAAGGCACTTTGTTAAGGTGTGAGAGTTGTTTCCAGAACCCTGGAGGCAGGGGTTACAGAAACAGGAATAATGTCTGTTCTCTGTGGTCCATCATGGCTTCTAGAAGCAATGTTCATCCATCAGTGGTGTCGCAGTTACATGATAGTGTTACTGTCACTGAGTGAAATCTGCAAACCGGACATGGAATTTAACACTTTCAGAAAAATAATTGGTTGTCCGTTCATTTTATTGGGGCCCATTGGTTTTTATATGTTGTATTTGTGAACTCGGTCTGAAAAAGTAGCCTCCAGGACTTTTGCGGACAACAACAAAAACAAATAAATGTGCTTGACTGAGAAAGCAAGTGCATGAAGAAACAATTTGGTTCAGGGAAGTTATGCTGTCGAATTATGGCTTGCCTATGAGCTGTGTGATTTGGGGCTGCTGCCGTACCAGTTGAAGAGACAAAGAGACGCCCCAGTCTCTGAGATAATGTCACCATATCTCTTTTCCCCGAGGCAGACGAGCCAGGAATTAGGACATCCCCATGTCTGCCTTAGATCCTAGATGTCCTACTTCTTTTCTAGCAGGATGCATGGGAGTCAATGGCCTGTTTGTGACACAGTTATAGCACAGAGAGACAGAGGCCAAGAGCTTCCCATTCGCAGCTTTCATGCGGAAAAATGCTAATCGTCTGCCACACTTTTCTGATTACATGCTGCATTCTTCTTGCCATCAATTTTCACAAGATTCCTTGTTGACCCCTCTCCAAACATAGCGCTTATGGTTGTGACCATAAACTCTATTTTGGTCTCGTCACTCCAAATGACAGTGTGCCAGAAGCTGTGTCAGGGTTGTCACGGTTCTTGTAGTGGTAGAGGACGGACCAAGAGCAGGCAGGGGTAGTTGTCTGTACTCTTTTAATTATCAAACAAACACAAAACACCAGAACAGAAAACACAGAGTACAGAGGCAAAACTTCTAAATGAAAATGAACACATAGATACAAGACTCACCACTGACATCTGACAACACAGTGACATGGAACAATGACTAACAACTGAGGGCAGCAGAGGAGAAACATTTAAACGCATACTAATGGATTGATTGGGACCTGGTGTGAACAATGATTGACAAGACAAGACAAATGAATGGGACCGGGATGAGTTCATGGCTGTTGGTGAACCGGAGAATGCGGGAGATGGCGGAACAATCCGTCACCTCACCGTCACAAGGGTGTTGTCGGGCATATTATAACCAGGCTTTGTTGTGGCACTGGCACAGTAAAGGCTTCTTTCTGGCAACTCAATCAGGCGGCTCATTTTTTTGTCACCTGTGTTTTTTTTGTATCCTGTAGGGCAGTAATGGATTCCTCATTCCAGTGTTGAACTGTCTGAGAAACCGTTTTTTCTGTTTTAGATGTTGTCTGTAGGAAGGGAGGAGCTATACTGGGGTGTGGTCTGCTTTCCCAAATGCAGGGCGGGGGAGGGGTTTGTAACATTTCCATATTGGTGAATCCAAATTGTTATGAGTCTAATTGCCCGGGCAGGGAAGTGAATGTGCTGGTGGTATTTCGGTAGGACTTTCCTCATATTATGCTCTAATAAAATCGCCAACAACTACAGCAGCTGCCTCAGGGTGGACGTTCTCTAGTCCATATATTACTCCCTATAGGATTACCAGTGAATGCGTTTTATCCACCTGCAGGGGCATTTAGACGGCTGTGATGATAGCTGGGCTGAATTCCTGCGCAAGGTAGAAGGGTCAGATCTTTACAGACAGTAGCTCCAGGTCTGGTGAACAATGTCACGGATTGGGCTGATCCCTCAACTTCCTCATGATCATTTATGCCCCACGAGGTGAGATCTTGCATGGAGCCCTAGACCGAGGGAGATTGACCGTCATCTTGATCTTCTTCCATTTTCTAATATTTGCGCCAAAAATTGTTGCCTTCTCACTAAGCTGCTTGCCTATTGTCCTGTAGCCCATCCCAGCCTTGTGCATGTCTACAATTTTACACAGCTTTCTGCTCTTGGCCATTGTGGAGAGGTTGGAGTCTGTTTGATTGAGTGTGTTACACAGGTAACGAGTTCAGACAGTTGCAGTTAATACAGGTAATGAGTGGAGAAGAGGAGAAGTAACACTCATGTTACTGAACTGTTACCAATCAACCTAAATAGTTGTGAGATGTTCCACCATGTCAGAGCGCTTTAGTAGTGGAAACGGACCAGGCGTAGGCAGAGGGTTGCAGGTCGGTGGACTCTTTAATATATAAACACAAAAACAACAGAACACCGAGGCAAACTGCAAAACTGAGAACTGAACATAGATAAACATGCACACTACTTACATGGACCGACATGGGAACAATGACTCACCACTGAGGGGAGCAGAGGA
>JACXGJ010011965.1:0-18894 GCA_016801105.1 Esox niger | reverse complement strand
ACACACACACACACACACACACACACACACAGGCCGACATGCACACGTACACATGCACATACTGTCTAATTTTTCCCATGAATATCGCACGACACATACAGTATGCAACCACAAGAGTGCATAAGAGCACACACACTGCCTCGTTCCATAGCACGCATGCACGCACGCACATGCACACTGCCTCGCTCCATAACAAGCACGCACACACAAACACAGACACACACACGCACGGACGCACGCACGCACACTGCCTCGCTCCATAACAAGCACGCACACACAAACACAGACACACACACTTTCTCCCTTCAGATCACACACTCTTCCTCTATCCATATGACACTCTTTATCACTTCAAATCACACACACTTTCTTTCCATATCACACACAAAGCTTCCCCCCATATCACACACAAAGCTTCCCCCCATATCACACACAAAGCTTCCCCCCATATCACACACAAAGCTTCCCCCCATATCACACACAAAGCTTCCCCCCATATCACACACAAAGCTTCCATATCACACACAAAGCTTCCCCCCATATCACACACAAAGCTTCCCCCCATATCACACACAAAGCTTCCCCCCATATCACACACTCTTTCTCACTCAATATTGACTACCTAAACATCGTTGCAGAGCAGGAACACCTCTTCATGGCAACGGAATTCCCGGATGGCAGTGGTTTCTATCAGCAGGATGATGCTCCATGCCACACTGCACACATTGTCCGGGAATGGTTTGAGGAACATGATGAAGAGTTTAATGTGCTGGCCTGGCCTCTAAAGTGTTGGCCTGGCCTCTAAATTCCCCAGAGCTCAATCCAGTTGACCTGTGGGGTGTGCTGGACCAACAAATCTGATCCACAGCGGTTTCACCACCCATCTTACCGGACTTTGAAGCATCTGCTGCTAATATCTGGGTGCCGGATAACACAGGACGCTTTCAGGGTCTTGCAGAGTCCACGCCTCCGCGGGTCGGTGCAGATTTAGCGGCACACAGAGGACCAGCAGCGTATTAGGCAGGTGGTCATAATGTTTGGGCTCATCGGTGTATATTGTCCAGAATCCAAAGATACTTCAAACATATGAAGCTGTAGTGAATTTGCGATAGCATGTTGGTGTGTGTGTGTGTGTGTGTGTGTGTGTGTGTGTATGAGAGTCTGATTGCACAGCCTCCCCACGGAGGGAAAGAGCTCCCAAGCTTCTTTCTGCTTGAGCAAGAATAGGCTACGAGCACACAGATTAATCAAATACCCCTTTCTCCAACAGACCATCTAAAAGTTATGCCAATTCCCAGACCGCCACACACTGAAACAAACAGTCAAGTCATCGCTAACATAAATACTGTAGCACTAACACTTCTACATGTTTGAATACACATTCCCATCCTTCATCCTAACACTGTCTCCGTCTCTCACGCATACACTCGGAATGTCGTAACCCCACGGCAACACAAACCAACACGCCACTTCCATAGGGTAGCCACCCCTGTTTAGTCTCTAATGGGTCCCACAGAGACCCTCTTGTCATTGGGAATGGAAAAATGCCCACCTCTCAGCTTCTTTTCCCTAACTATCGCCGGTACCTTTATTTCGAATGTATTAGCCAATTTACTTTTGGAATAGGCGTAGCACGCAGTAGGAGTGTTTCAGTGTCGGCACATTCACTTCGAAAGCAACTCCAATCTGTTCTGCAGCTCCCTCACCAACGGAACGTCTCAGCTGTACAGCTGGAGTCTGTTCTCACTGTGTCAGGGAGAGGGCAGACATGCCATGGTCAGAAAGTGGCCAACCATACTGGAAGCAGTGTGTGCATTCGCAAAGCCAGTGACTATAACTGCGGCTGATTTACATAGGACCCATTTACTATATATAGTGGTCTACTTTCGGCGTATCTGAGTAAACTGTAAAGAGAACATATATAGAGTAAATTCTTGAAAGAAGGTACTCCATAAGGGTATTCTGTCTGTCCCTGAAGGGGAATATATATTTTTTTGCTACTCTTATGTAAACTTTGCCATCTCAGGAATACCCTTGGCCAGTCATAATCGAGGAGCAGGAATGAGCGTGTTGGTTACAGAAGGATGTCCATGCTCTGAATATCTTTATTACTGTTACCCAAACAACTTGGGCAGACATTGAGCACACAGACCACAAACTAAACCCAGGGTGCGGATCACATCCATGGCGCCCGGCTCACTATGGGTGACCTCAATACCTGGGCACTGTCCACCACAGAAAAACGTGCTTAAAAGTGCTGGCACTCCAGTTTGGAAAAATAGTAGTCCTTGGAATCAAAACCAAAAGTATTAAGAGGTTCTAGATTGCAACTTCATCCCTTCAATAAATCTACTGTGAAATGCAAATATTGTCTGACGTGTTACAGAGCGAAGCTTTTTAGAGCACAAAGAAACCAAATGGTGGTGCCAAAATGTATATACTGTGCACACATGACATCAAAAAATAAAATGCAAGCAGCAACAGCTGGAGCCAAAGGCATCAAAACAACTGTTACAATGCCACCACAGAAACTGGACGAAATGGCCACACAACAGGAAAAGTGGGTCACTCAAAGTTTCTTTGGGAAAAGGGAAGGTTCTTAGGTATAATGACTCAAATAACTACCTGAACACACTAAATTTTCCAATTAGTTTTTTTCAATTTTAGTAATTAGCATAGCAGGTCAGACAGGAAAGCTGTGTGGTCATTGGTCAGCAACGTATCAGCTGACGCCTGGGATCCCTCTCCAATCACGACATCAGATTTCATACGGAATATTTAATTGTCTGTTTATTCACTCAGTCTGATGTGTGCTGGTCTACAACATGCGAGTAACACCCCCCCACCTCCTCTGCCTCCACCTGGTTCTGTGTTCTTGTCATGGGTGGATCAGTACTGAGTACCTTGCTCTTTGTCCATGGGGATTGTTAGTAATGATATTATGGTGCTGATATCGTTATTAGTCGTATCGTATACACGATCATATGATGGCAGTGAGTCAACCCAAAGCAGAAACCAACACCAAGACCTGTATAAAATGATTGTGCTGCATATTTCTAATAAATTATTAAACTGAAACGTGGCTTTATGGGCCTGAAATACATAAAAAGTTGTAAACATAGCTTAAGAATTATTTTGTACTATGCCGAACTTCTTTTAAAAAACGCCTTAACAGGAAAAATAGTCCCATTGGTCGCGGTTCATGACATTGACGTAACATCTATTATAGAAATGTGTTACTTTTCATGCCTCTAATTGGCTGTATCGTTTAACAGTTGACTAATCTTGTTGAAGGCTGGAGGATTCAAAGCCCAGACAGAGTGAGAGGCCAGAGGAAGTCCGTGCCAGCAGGAGATAAGCAGGATAAGCCCTCTCCACTTTAGCACAGGGACATAGACATCAATGTTAGTACATTTGGGTTGAATTCACATGTCTCATGGTCAATGGGATGTATATTCATGGTGTTGTGTTCAAGGATGATAGCGAACGACTTTTAAGGCAGTGAATCTGAAGAGACAATCATACACCAAACACCCGTTGGACACTCAGAAACCAGTGTTTGTATTCATTCATAACGAACAGTACGATTTGTGAAGCCAAAAGCACACAGACGAAACCGCTACCAAAGTGTCGGGCTGCCTCTTACATCTTTGAGACACGGCACGCTATGGGAGAGACTCGTCCCGAAGCCGTAGCAATGTGTCAAGCTGTACATGCTGAGGAAATAACCAGCCAGCTCAAACTAATCGCTCCGTCTGACATCACCGTGGACAGCTGAGTGGATGATACACTGTAAAACACAAAGATTCATCTCATTGATCGTGTACATGAAAAAACCTCAGACAACAATTTGATGAGAGGACTGGCACGTCGCATGCAGCCCTGATACACTGCTATTTGTCAGATACTGCTATATGGGAAACAAGAGATGTTTTTCCACTGCGTTTGAGGGAACCAGCACAGGACAGGTTATATATTCACCAAACTTGGTGGAAGTTTGCTGGAGGAGGTGACCCAAAGTGGTCCGGTGCTTAAAGCTGCTGTCTCTGGTGCCAATACAACACTCCACAGTAGTGTGGGTTGGACTCTGCCCTGCTGTCTCTGGTACCATTACAACACTCCACTGTAGTGTGGGTTGGACTCTGCCCTGCTGTCTCTGGTACCATTACAACACTCCACTGTAGTGTGGGTTGGACTCTTCCCTGCTGTCTCTGGTACCATTACAACACTCCACTGTAATGTGGGTTGGACTCTGCCCTGCTGTCTCTGGTACCATTACAACACTCCACTGGGTGGACCTGTTCACTGGACCCCATGGGTTTATGGAGGAGAAATAATTTAACCTGGACAAAGCGCCAAAAGCAAGGAACTGTCATTACAGTGAAGCTTTGTCTGGGCCCCTCTGATAACTACATACTAGTTATGATTCAAGAGCCATTACCATGGATCTGCCCTGTACATCCTTGCTGAGCTCCCTCTGTGTCCACAGATCAACTGGAACAACAGATCTGCTGTCTGGAAGGTTTCACATTTATTGATTACACAGTGTATGAGTCAAAAGGCATCCACTGTTACACTGTACCACACCAGTGTACCACACCAGTGTACCACACCAGGGTAATAGGATCGTTTCCCTCCCTCTCCTTGACTCTGTCTGGGCTTGAATCAGGGAGACCCACCAAACTCTCCCACAAAGCATCTGCTTCAACACCGTTGGAATAATTTGGTATTAATCACAGGAGAACTATTTGATATTGCTTAGGATAAACTAAGCTGTTTGTCACTGAATCTACTTTCTCCCTTGCGTACATTAAAACCCCCAAAAAACATCATGACTTACAAAAGTAAAAGACAAAGTATATTTATCCGGAGGGGTTTGTTAAGCGGTGTGACCATTCCATCTTAAAACACATCGTCAGGAGCACAGAAGATATGGCTATCAATTTCTGAAGGAGCTCCCTGCCATCACTGGTCTGTCAGCAGAGTTTATCGACCAGTGCAAATACCTTGGCACTTTCTTTGACAGAAAACTCGTTTTTAATATGGATGCTGTCTGAGCGAAGGGAACTCAGCACCTTGCTTGAAAAGTGTCTGTACTGAAACTTGGACTACTCAAAGATCTTGGAATTGAACTAAAAGGATAAAAAAGTTCTAGGTGGCAACTTGATCCGTTCAATAATCTATGGTGAGATATGAAAATTGTCTGATTAGTAAAATTGTTTACTGACACAACCTGACTCTTCCCACCTGTATCACAACCTGACTCCTCCTACTTGTAGCGACACTTGACTGACTCCTCCCACCTGTATTATAAACTATTCATAAGTAAGGTGGCAAACATTTTGAGGGACTCATAGCATCACTTATTTAAAGAAATTAAAATGCGTCCATCTAAGTTCAGATTCACAGTCACCCATGTTTAAGACTATCAGGTCAAACCGCTCTTATCTCAGCTTTCATTGGTTTTTAATAAGCTGTAGCAATGTTATGCTCATATGGTTGCTCATATGGTTTTGGAGTTATTATTCTTTCTCCTGCATGTGAGGTTTTCATATATTCCTGATCCTATACGCTGCACTGCAACATTAATTGCCCCCTGGGGATGATGATGACTTGAGCCATGTTGAGCACGAAGGCCGTAACACAACCCATTGCTTTCCGGTATCAGCACAACCTTTTACCCAAACAGATGAGGCAGGGTTCCAGCCCAAATGTTTAGGAACCGCTGCTATATAGAGCTTTATATCAATGGTTCTCTATGGAACATTTACACATAAAGAGACATTTTGTTTCTTAGCGTGTTATAGACCTAATTTTCCTTCCAGCGCTGAACATTTCATCCAGCGAGTTGTTTTGGTCAAAGCGGATTTTCTGACATTTATGTAGCTGTCTTGTGGCGTGTATACAAGGCAACTCACGGTCCTAAGCACACATTTCAATACTGTGGCCCTATGGGAATTGAATTAATGACCCTGGCATCTTATTAAGTGCTATGCTTTACCAAATGAGCTACTAGCAAAGTTTTCCTTACAGCAGCACAGTGGTCCAGAACAGTATGTTGGTCCTTAATCAGTCATTTTCAGGTCAAAACAGCCCTTACTTGGCCCTCTTTTTAAAGAAATGTTGCGTTAACATGATGTGTTTATAAAGTGTCAATGGCAGTAAGCATGCCAACATCTGTTGACAGAATGGATTTCAGTGTGCCGTAACATACAGTGAAACCAGAGGGCGAGATGTGCTATACAAGAGTTGTCTAACACGAACTGCGGATCATGTGATCAGTCGCGAGACGTTCTACATTGCCGAACACTATCCAGCAGCCACATGAGGCTAATGCAATGCTAATGTATCGTTGGGATGACAGGAAAGGGTGAACACATCCTCTGGAAAGCACCTGAATGCCCACCCGGCACCCCAGGCACACGGAAACCTATCTACTTCTTGGGTGAGCAGGCTTTCGTTCCATCTCTACTTTAACAGCTCTCAAGCCAATCAGGATCAAATCGGTTGTGTTAGAACAGCAGAACCGGCCCGAAGCGAAAGGGTAGCTCCCTGTACCAGAATGTGATTTGGCCGTTTAGCATTTCAGACCAATACTAACAAAAGGGGACCCCGTGGAAAATAACGCACCGGTTTGGAGGCTTCATAGATACAGTGAGCAGGTTTGTCAGAACTGCCAGAGAAAATTTCATGTCCTAGATTTAATTTGTTAGAGAGGGAGAGCAAGTAGGGGATTTGCCTGCTCCTAAAACCCTTGGGAAGGAAATTACAATTGTTCCGTCACACAGCCTGCTGATCCTCAGTGCCCTTCACAGTCAGACTTCTGAATATAGATTTTGTTTGACGGAGGATCAGAAGCTGTGAGCTTCCAGAAGGCACCATGCGCTTTACAGGGCCTGAAAAGACCTGTGTTCATTACATTTTTGAGAGTGGAGTTGTAGCTATCCCTCCTTGGTACGCAGACACACACCCACACACACACTTACCATCAAACTCAGCAGGGCCGACTCCCACGATGATAATCGACATGGGCAGAGCGGCAGCCTATAAGAAAACGGGGGAGAAAGGCCTGCATGACGTATTCAACCCAGGTACACACACACACACACACACACACACACACACACACACACACACACACACACACACACACACACACGCACACACATATTTCTGTATTGTGAGTTGCCATGTCAGTTAAGGTGAGTTCCAGTGTGAGAAATGGTGAGTCATGGTGAGAGACAGTGTGTGGTATGGCGAGTTTTGGGGAGTCATGGTGAGTTACAGCGTGTGGCATGGTGAGTCATGGTGAGTTACAATGTGAAATATGGTGCCTCATTGTCAGTTACAGTGTGTTATGGTGAGTCATGCGGAGTTACAGTGTGTGGTATGATGTGTTACAGTGTGTGGTATGGTGTATTATGGTGAGTCATGCTAAGTTACAGTGTGTGGTATAGTGAGTCATGGTGAGTTTTAGTGATTTACAGTGAGGTATGGTGATTAATGGTGAGTCATGGTGAGTTACAGTGTGTGGTATGGTGAGTTAAGGTGAATAACGGTGAGTCATGGGTTGTTTTTGTGATTTACAATGTGAGGTACGGTGAGTCAGGGTGAGTTACAGTGTGTTATGGTGAGTCATACTGAGATACAGTGTGTGGTATGGTGTGTTACAGTGTGTGGTATGGTGAGTTATGGTGAGTCATGCTAAGTTACAGTGTGTGGTATGGTGAGTTATGGTGAGTTACAGTGTGTGGTATGGTGAGTTATGGTGAGTTACAGTGTGTGGTATGGTGAGTTATGGTGAGTTACAGTGTGTGGTATGGTGAGTTATGGTGAGTTACAGTGTGTGGTATGGTGAGTTATGGTGTGTTACAGTGTGTGGTATGGTGTATTATGGTGAGTCATGCTAAGTTACAGTGTGTGGTATGGTGAGTCATGGTGAGTTACAGTGTGTGGTATGGTGAGTTATGGTGTGTTACAGTGTGTGGTATGGTGTATTATGGTGAGTCATGCTAAGTTACAGTGTGTGGTATGGTGAGTCATGGTGAGTTACAGTGTGTGGTATGGTGAGTAACGGTGAGTTGAGTTACAGTGTGTGGAATGGTGAGTTATGGTGAGTAACGGTGAGTTATGGTGAGTTATGGTGAGTACCCACATTGACCACTGCTTCCTTGGTCTGCACCATGTCTGAAATGACGCCGTCCGTGATCATCAGCAGCACAAAATACTGAGATCCATCAGTCACATCTGCAGCACATCTGCACAGAGTAAAACAGGACCGGTTGGCATTAGTGTGTGTATGTGTGTGTTTGTGGGCATGGGTTTGCATGACTGTGTAATATTGTTGCTATATTTTTGCTTTATATATTTTTTATGCTTACAGCATAGAAGTTGTGTGCCGTTTCACAAGAATTTCACTGTTCAGAATGACGCATGTTATTCGGTGCATCTAAAAATTAAAGGCTGAGAGTTGAATGGAATTGTGGGTAGTGTGTTTGTATGTGTTCGTAATATGTGTGTGATGTGTGTGTGTGTGGAGGTTAAATGTGTCTGTGGCTGGTTTGAAATAGATGTGTGTTGTGTTTTCCAGACTGCTGATTTTAAAAGTGTGTTTTTCTTTTCCAGACCAACATTATTGAAGTGTGTTATTGTGACTATTGTAATAGAATTGTGTTGTGTTCTCTAGACTGTTCACATTCAAACTGTGTTTTCCGGTGCAGTCTATGTACATTTAGAGAAGTGTGTTGTGTTATCGAGACGGTTGACAGTGAAACTCTCAGTTGTTTCTGAATGTGTTGGTGTGTGTCTGGCAGGTAATGGTAAAACTCAGCAGGGCAGATGAAGACCTGCTGGTTATTTGATTGGACGAGGACCCGTTGGCAGACTGTCAAATTGGACAAAGACTCGCTGGCTCACTGTCTGATTGGCTCACACTCACCATCTAGTCAGAGGGGAAGAGGCACTTTGCCGAGTGCAATCACATCCTTTCCGTGCCTGGTAATTTCACACTAGTGGGAGTCACGCTCTCTCCCTGTTACCTCAGCCTGCCTGTCTGTCTCTCTGTCTATTTGTCTGTGTCTGTCTGTCTGCCTGCCTGCCTGCCTGCACATCTTTCTGCCTGTCTGTCTGCCTGTCTGCACATCTCTCTGTCTGTGTATCTGCATGTCTGCCTGTCTGTCTGTCTGTCTCTCCCTCTGTCTGTCTGCCTTAACCTATCCATCAGTTTCTCTCTAACTTCACTTGTGGTCTTTGTGTCATTAAGTATGTTAGGACCCTGCAGACATACCCAGCCAAGCCGGTGGGAACAATTGCACACACCTGTTATCACTAATCGCGCTGTCCTAAAATCAAGGCCACAGTGGGCATTCAGAAGGACAGTTTGACCGAGGAGGACAGTAAGCCTCCAAACTAGAAGGAGCTAAGAAGGGAGGGTGGAAAGCACACAGAGAAGACAGACGCTTTCCCAAGATGCCAGGATTCGTGTCGCGTGCTGCTTCATCAGTTTAGCTCTGAGTTTGTAATGTAGGGGGTGCCTGTTATTGAGTTTGTAATGTAGGGGGTGCCTGTTATTGTCCACTGGCTGAATTTCCACTCACTACGTGAGCCTCTTCTTCAAGTGTCATCTTTTCAGTCGCTCATTATTTTTGCTAACAGAGGAATACTTTTGTTCAGTGTGCCCTTCACTGCTTCAAAAGAAAAGGTCTTATATGAAACAAAGAGACTCACAATCTGTCAGCCGGCTTGTTTTTTTTAAAACCTGTCCCGCATTTTGGGGTTTCATGTTTGGTTGCAGTTTGTCAGCGTTTACAGTATTCATGCATTTCTTATCTCTGTCTTTCAAAACACGCACAAAAGCATTTCCCTATGACACCAGGTGGTGTGGTAAATGGCCAATCTGGTTATGGCCAATATACCATGGCAAAGAGCTGTTAATTGGCACATTGCGGAGTGCCTATGTACAGCGCTTAGCTGTGGTGTATTGGCCATACCCCACAATCCCAGAGATTCTATTGCAAACTGGTCACCAATGCAATTAGAGCAGTGATAAGCGATGTGATGTCGCACCAGTGTAATATGGTCTCATAAATCATGACTATCAGCCAATCAGAATCCAGGACTCGAAACACCCAGTAAATAACAACCTGTATTCTATGCGGTGAATCAACATTATGAGTGGGGCATTAAAGGATTACGAGGCCAATGTAAAATAGATGAAACTGGGTGGGAGAAAGATGATAGAAAATGTCCTTCAATATCTGACTCTCATACGTGTACTAGAACACATTAGTTCAATACATTTCTCTAATACATGACTTCTGTGTACATAGTCTCTGATTTCAATCACCAGCAGGTGATTGTGCGGTCTCTCTTTTTGAAGTCCCATTACACTCATATCCTGATAAACATACAATTTTGAGAAGTTGTGTTATCTAGCTATTTGTTTCCATCACATCTGATTTAAATAAGTGAGTCAAACTTGGGGTTGGAGTGAAAACCTATTTATAACAGCAAATCTCCAGGAACAATTTGGGATCACGCTAAGGTGTACTGGATTTTAATAATTCTCCTCGGGCCACAGCTTGCTGTTTAACTTTTCTTTTTGTGCTGATTCCAAACAATATCCCTTATCATAACTTGTTGGATTGAATGCCTAAACAGTCCCACTAAGATGTTTTAAAACTGTAATCCTTATCTAATTCAGGAAAAAAAGCCTAACTTAGCCTTCAAAATCTCCTCCCCACAAACACCCACAGCCACATGAGCAGACCAGCTCTGAGTCGGAACAAGGAAAGAGAGAGGAAAGGAGGATAATCCCCTCTTCTGGAAGATCTGAGAAAGACTGAGAAGACAGGAAGTGGACAAGAGAGACAGACAGATAGTAACAAATAAGATAAGAGCAAATAAAATAGTAGAAACTGATACAAACAGAAAAGAATGGAGGATGAACCTAACGGAGAAAATCAGAGATAGCAGAGATCGAAGCGATCGAAACGATAAAGTAGACAGCACAAAGTGGCACAAAGATGAAAAGTGAGAGAGACACAAAAGAGTGACGAAAATGATCTTGTTATTCCTCTCATGGTAATCAACACCAGAATCATCTTTGTCATCAGAGGGCTCTTGAAGTCCTTAAGCCTCAAGGTTTGGCACCTGTGTGGTTACACAACCAATCAACCAATGCAAAGGATGCTGACACACACATGTTATAAGAAGATGGCTAGAAGTGTGGTTTGGCATAACAGGGCCATTAGGAAATGTTTTTGGGGAAATACATAACATTTATTTGCCTTGTTAAATTTTTTTTTACAAAGATGAGTAAAGAGAAATGTTTTCTTGTGCAGGTGGGAGGAAGTGGATTTTGGGAGAGCCTTCCCAATATAAGGACGTATGATGCTAGAAAGTGGCCTTGTGTTTTGAGAAAATCAGTTATCATTTCACAGGATGCTCCCAGGATGTGTTTTCAGTTCTCAGTTACTGCTAATCTGGTAAACATATACACTGGTCATGGTCTAGACATCTGGTCATGGGCTAGACATCTGGTCATGGGCTAGACATAGGGTCATGGGCAAGACATAGGGTCATGGGCAAGACATAGGGTCACGGGCTAGACGTCTGGTCACGGGCTAGTCGTCTGGTCACGGGCTAGACATAGGGTCACGGGCTAGACATAAGGTCACGGGCAAGACGTCTGGTCACGGGCAAGACGTCTGGTCACGGGCTAGACGTCTGGTCACGGGCTAGACGTCTGGTCACGGGCTAGACGTCTGGTCACGGGCTAGACATAGGGTAATGGGCTAGACGTCTGGTCATGGTCTAGACGTCTGGTCATGGTCTAGACGTCTGGTCATGGGCTAGACATAGGGTCATGGGCTAGACATAGGGTCATGGGCTAGACATAGGGTCATGGGCTAGACATAGGGTCATGGGCTAACCTCATTCAGTTACTGTGGGTGTCTGATCATTTTTGAATGCTTACAAAGCACCTGTCAGAATCTTCAGTTCTCGTACTAGATCGCAGAAAGACTGCATGTGCCAACTGCAAGCATGTTTCAGACTTTGAAGTTTGGTATGATGAATCTTTGCCGAATGTAAACACACACACACACACACACACACACACACACACACACACACAAAGTTGTGTTTTGCATTGGCATGTTTCCAAAAAATACATACAAAATCGAATAGGTATGTGTGTAAATCGAATGGATGTTAAACTATAGGATATAAGATATGTTGTTTGAGATCAACTCTTTTGTACTGTTTTAACAAAGAGAGTTATAGAACATCATGGAATGAACAAAGTATAGTTCATTAAAACAACAGTCTTTGTGTTTGTCTGTGTTGTGGAGCATAACGATCATCCAATGTTTCTTTCCACAGGTTGATGGCCTTACATGTTCTGCTCTTTAAAAGGAAAGGTTCAATATTTTTTTATCCTGGGGCATTTTTTCAGGTTATCTAGCCTAATCCTGGACTGTGGAGACAATCTTTTGGAATTCATAAAGAGTTTCCAATTTTTTCAAAGGATGCTCTTCTGGCTGCAATGAAAGTGAACAGGGCAACAGATATAGCGTGCGAAATTATGATACATTTGTTTGTTTTTAAAATAAGCAACTGATTTAATTTCAATAACATTTAGATAACATTGACCAATATTGATCCGAAGAAAATACAGTTCAGATCTTAACATTGCCTGTTCTTGTGCATTCAAATAAAATCCAAATATATGACCAGAAGTAGAAAATGGAGATCCTTAAGTTAACAACAGAAAGCACCACGTTTGTAGAGTTTGAAGACAAGCCATATATGTCAGAGACACATTGCCGCCACTGGTCAGTGTGATCACAGAACAAACAGGGCTTCACTGCTCTGCCAGTGTTGTGTCCAAGCTCCCATGACCACCTTTTAAAAGATTTGAGCAAATAGGAAGACACTGGAAGGAAGGACAAGAAATTCCTTGGCTACAAACTTGAAAAAGAATCTCTTACATTTCCTATACCGGGAATAAATTGGCACGTGGACAAACGTGTCCTTCAGATCAATGGTTGTAAACTGATTGCTGGGACATGTCGAGTGACTGCCTGGAAGACTTTGAGCTTTTTCCATCTGGAGATGCAGAAATAACCGTATGTCTTGAAAGAAATGCAATTTAGGGCACCAAGATGTACTGTCTGTGTTAACGTGTGAGAGTATGTTTCTCTAAATAAAATAAAACTTTGATATTAAGGCTCAGATATCGATCTACTGAAAGAGAGGATATATTCCACCCAGACAGTTAAATCCAGTCAGAAAATCAGATATTAAACTCACTTAAAATATATGGGGGTGCTGATATTTGTCCTGTTAAAATAAAAAAATACTTTGCTTTTTACACACCCATTATTTATTTATTTATTTTCCTTTTTTCTGGATTGATCTTGATCAGCGCTTAAAAAGCCAGTATACATTGTAAATAAAGGTCCTGACATGCAGTGTATAACAGGGTGAAGTAACAAAGATGAACCTAGTTCCCAGTATTTCCCTGGGATAGTTGTCTAAGGCAGTAAATAAAGCATGGGATTCCTGATTGCCATGGCTATATATGGAAATGATAATGATGCAAGAGAGGCGCCCCGATGGCGCAGAGGATGAAGGAACAGACTGGGGACCCAAACACTGCAGGTTGAAATCACACATCTCCTGATTGGTTGGTGAGAAACTGGATTTTCTTTTTAGAAAACGTAGTGAATCAACCCGTGTGTTTTCTTTAATTTTTCTAGAAATTGTGGGTAAACTGAATTTATTGTGTTTACCTCAAGTACACAATTGATTCAGAACACATGAAGTATGAATACTGTTGCATTAAATACTGTTTAAATATCACTTCAATGAATAAATGTGCTCACAGCACGTAATGCCTCACAACACGTCAAACCAATGAAATGCCTTGCTTGGCCAGAGTTCCAAAATGTGCTCACTAATATGGTCAAGGCTCCAATGGATTTAGCTCATGAAAAAGTGACATCATACTCGTAGAATCCTTATCATACCTCAGTTAGCCATGAAATTCCAAGTTTTAGATGACACGGCCACCTCGGTGCAGTCATAATTAAGTACATACAGCTCTGGAAAAATGATGAGACCACTGCACATTTTTATTTCCATTCCAAAAAAGCTGAAAAGGAAAGTTTCCAGTGAGGAACTTGTCGGTGACCTGTGAAAACCAGTGTTAAAAAATTCAACCATCCAGGAATGTATCTTTAATTAAACGTGACATTTGGGATATTATGCAACATTGTGGGAATGTTTTGTGCAACTTTTTTGAATAAACAACATGAATAATCTCATTCCAGACCACTCTGAGAACATTCAGAGAACCTTTAAAGCACTTGAACCAGGTGTTTGTGTGACTGCTAGACAAAATGCATAATTTCATGTTGTCAGTATGCACAGTAAGCAATGTCATTTCATTTCTATGCGTGTGAACCTTCATTTTGTTAATTTATGGGTTACATAAAACAGCAAGGAATGTTGAAATGGGTTATGAGAAATTTTAAGAAGATTACGAATGTGTCAACTGTTACTGTGGTTTTCTGAAAATAATTGATTTGTTTTGAATCCTGTTTGATCGTCAATCAAATTGCACTGTCGAATCTAACAACACCGATTGCCTATGCCTGCCAGTCTATATTGGGGGAGATCTCGTTATCACGGTTGAGGAAACACTATGCAAAGTATTTTATTCTGTTATCTCCCCTTTCAGGTATTTCATATACAAGAAACTTTTGTAAAGTTTCTGAAACTTAGGAAAACTGTTTTGTATTATTAGATACCATTTCATGAATTCATAACATTTTGCAAGTCCCTTCATGCTTGTGTTAATGAAAATGCTAATCAGGTTTGAAGTTCTAGCTAGCATAAATGCCACAAGGTTTGATCACGTTGTTACAGTACCAAAATGTGTCGCTTTGTAATTTGCATTGTGTGCGACTATGCCAGGAATATGTTGCAACGTGAACTTTATAAGACAAGAATGTAATAACATAATATGTCAATATAGTATATATATTTGTATTTTATATATTGGTTATTATATCATTCAGATGATTGTAAAGTCATATTTTAATAATGTGTGCATATCCCAAGGAAGTTTAGTAGATTGATTATTTTATGTAGTAGACATTATCTACATTGCGTTCTCGATGAACTCATGGTTGAGGAAACACTATGCAGAGTATTTGATTTTATATTGTCTCCCCTTTCGGGGGTATTACATTCAATCAACATTTCTAACATTTCTGAATGTCTGGTGAAATCTAGCTTAAACATGTAATCACAACAAAGCCTATTTTGCGTTTTGAGAAGTACATGGACATGTTATTGCTTGGTTTACTTCCTGTCTGTTGGTAGAATATCTGTCTCTGTGGATGATCTGCCCCTGGAACAAAGCTAAGGAATGTTTGGTGTTCCTCAAGAATCTGTATTAGGACCAACTACATTTTCAAAAGCAGCACTTATCACAAGTATATTAGAAGGGAAGTGTTATGTTTTCCTCGTTTCTATCTATGTGTGGGTCTCACATTTACAATAACATTTGGATCATTTAGGAGACACTTTTCTCCAGAGCCTCTTATAGTTAGTGCACACATTTTACAAGATTTGAATAACTCAGGAAGACCGAGCCAGGCTCGGGAAGTGCAAAGTATTATCATGACTTTTTTTATTTAGTTATGTTATCTATAATATTATCTGTAATTTTACATTTTTTTTGCATTTGAATTTACAACTTTAGGGCAATACTGGGATTTTTTTCACGTTTGAAATTGATGGCTCAATCGGCAAATTTAAACAATCCATCTCACACTACATCCTTCCATATGTGTCTCATACTCCACTGTTTATATTCCCACTGCTTGGCTGTTGGATTTACTTAAAAAAAATATCGACATTTTACAAGATGTTTTGAATTCACTTCCGTATTTTAGTGTGCAAAGTGCATGTGGCAATAAAGGACATAAAACAAATTTGTTTGAGAAAGCTTGTTTCCTAAACCATGAATTTCAACTCAGTAACTTGGTCACATGTTTGGGGGTAATGACTTAATACGGTTGCCAATGACAAAATTACACTAGGAATTGGAAACACACTGATATGAGATGTAGGAAAAAGGTGTAGAAAAACTATGTTGCCATCATCGTCATGTCACCAAAATAATTCAGACCGATGGCAGTTTGGGTCATAAGCTTGCGAAACTGACAATAGTTTGACGAATGATAATTAGCTTGCTAGCTGAGATATATCATTTGCTGGAAAGTATAGCATATATTTATATCTCAATATTAATTCACATGTAGTGTTTGCAAGAGACATACCGCCAATACTGCCTCCATTTGGAGCCCCGCCTCACCGTGTGATTCGCTAAAATGAAATGATGACAACAACGTTTATTAGTAATATTCTTCCCATATGACCAACATTGAATGGAAGATGTTCCAGGCTGATATGCAGTGTGAAATAGGTCATGTCAATAGGAGCTAGTTTTGTCTTCAGTTAGCTAGAGAGGGAATGTATGAAGTTAGATATCTGCGAAAAGGTTAAGCGTACATATTGTTAAGACCATAAGAAATCCATACTTAAATTGGTGTGATCGTAAAATAAGTCATACGTACAACCCGAAACGTAAGCATGAAATTAGATCTGTGAACAAACAAAATGAATTCTTACATTCTGTCTATGTACAAACTTTTGTCAATTATGCGGCATCTGCAAAGATGTGACGCGAATGTAGCAACAATAAGCTGGATCACTGGCTCAGTGCTCTCCCATAGCATAAATGACGCCTTTCCACTGCATGGTACCGGCTTAACTCTACACACCTGGACTCTACTAGCTTTGGGAGCTTTTCCACTGCATGTTACCAGAGTGACTCGGCTCTACATGCCTCGCCTTTTTTGCTTTTCCACTGGCCAAAAG
This sequence comes from Esox niger, assembly GCA_016801105.1. Lineage (NCBI taxonomy): Eukaryota > Metazoa > Chordata > Actinopteri > Esociformes > Esocidae > Esox > Esox niger. Next base: position 1,938 of record JACXGJ010011965.1, on the reverse strand, counting down.
TTAGGATGGTACCTGGTATCAGATACTTTTTTAGTACCTGCTCCATTGAGTTTTCAAGCGAGCTGAGGGGATAACAAAATGTGACGTGAAAGCACATGATAGTTTTATTATAGTTCTGCAACTACCTAGCGGAGAAAAAAGTAGCGCTGTTTATTTATTTGGGAGCACAGCAAGTTGTGTAGGCCTACACAATAAAACATTTTCTATGTCTACATAATTTTTATTACACATGAACCTTGTGCAATAATAAAAAACTGTTTTACACAAAGATCAGGCTCATCAAAATCTGTTTGCACATAAAGAGAAATTAGACTTTTAAATGTAAATCTTCAAGGATTTCCAGTATCCCTGATATCTTGTTGTTCACACTGCCCTTGGCTGTTACATTAGTACTCCTCCCAGAAAGTTTGGGTTATATTTTTGGGGAGGATGCGAGGAAACTGCCAAAACTCCAGAACAGGATGTTTAACTTTAGAATTGTAAAACTAGATTTGTACAAGCAAAAATATCAGTTTGTCATCGTATCAGTGTGTTTGTATGTTCACAGAGCTAATTTCATTTTTACGCTGAATGTTTTACGTGTACATGTTTCACAATCACACCAATTTACGTATGGATTTTCTTACGATCCTAACAATACATACGCTTAACCTTTTGTCAAATATCTAACTTCATAGGACTTCCTGCTTTTTAAAGTAGCGTGCAAAGCCCGCTATAAGCGCAGCATGGTTTAGTTTAGTTAGCTGTTGTTGCAAGAACAGTGTTTCAAAGACACATTCCACGAACACACTCCACTGATTTCATTTTGTATTCCCTTCCTCAGAAATAATTCATGACCAAACTGATGTAGCTTATTTAGAATGGACACTTACTGAGACAGGCTTTAAAAAAACTCACACCATAGTGTATTACTTTTCTTTTCTAGTAAGTCAACAAATACATCTTATGATGAACTCTGTATCTACAGGTGTGTGCCAGAACAATGGGAACTTGTGTTAACCTCAAGGTTTTCCTTTCTTGTCACTAAAGAAAACATGTTATATGGTGACTTTTAATGATAATTGTCCCAAGACCCAATTAGGTTTCAGCCTATTAAGAATGCATGGTGCGCTCTCGCTGACTAGGCTGTGTGCAAAGCCCAGCTAAGCCAATTATTATGAGTTTTGCGGTTTAGCTGTACAACAGACAGAGCACAGTCAGCACAGTGAGAGGCTGGAGAGCAGCTCGTCTGTCGAAGGAGTATGAGAAATCAGCTAAACTAGTCTGTGTGTGTGTGTGGGTGTGTGTGTGTGCATGTTGTGTATCAATTGTGTGCTTGTATGTTGGTCACAAGTGTGTGTGTCTGTGCCTGTGTATATATGTGTGTTCATTCTCTCACCGTGCCACCTGGTTAATTACAGGAGCAAAGTTGGTCGGACCGTATAGCTGAACGGTCCTCAGACTCTGGAAGTAGGCCTCCAACACTCCCTCGATCCCCACGCAGTTGGGATTCTCACTGTTGAAGTTCTGTGAAAACGCATGAACAACATCCATCAGAATACATAATTTCAGTTTGCACCTCTACACCAGTGTTTGAACACGAAGCCGCAGATATTCCTTTGATACCCAGAACAAGAAAAATATTGATGAGAGCTAACCATCAATGGGACAAAATAGTATTATTTTGAAGTAATTTCTAAAACAACGTCCACTAGCCTCCAGGAAATGCTGAACATCTTTTTTAGATGTGCAAAAGAGGAATGCATTTTCATCTATTCCAGATAAAGTAATCTAAGTAAAAGAACAAAGGGCACAGTGGTCAAAGCTATTGATTCGCAATACATCTGACCATGTGTCTGAAACCTGGTTGCGCAAATTGGCTTAAGCCTTGTCATGGCGTGCTTGAGCCCTGTCATGGCATGCTTGAGCCCTGTCATGGCGTGCTTGAGCCCTGTCATG
>JACXGJ010011964.1:0-18825 GCA_016801105.1 Esox niger | reverse complement strand
AGGCTGAAGCTGCGCCGGGGCTGGATCTTTCAACAGGACAATGACCCTAAACACTGCTCAAAATCTACTAAGGCATTCATGCAGAGGAACAAGTACAATGTTCTGGAATGGCCATCTCAGTCCCCAGACCTGAATATTATTGAAAATCTGTGGTGTGACTTAAAGAGAGCCGTCCATGCTCGGAAACCATCAAACCTGAGTGAATTAGAGGTGTTTTGTAGAGAGGAATGGTCCAAAATACCTCCAACCAGAATCCAGACCCTCATAGGAAGCTATAGGAAGCGTTATAGAAGCTGTTATTTCTGCAAAAGGGGGATCTACAAAATATTGAGTTCTTTTTTTTATTGTAGTGCCCAAATTTATGCACATGCCTAATTTTGTTCGAACAATCTTTGCACACTTCCTGTAAATGGTATAAACTTCGTTTCACTTCTCAAATATCACTGTGTTTGTCTCCTATCTGATATATTTAACTGATTTTTTTTATCCTAAGAACCAACGATTTATGAAGGAAAATCATGGACATTAACAAGGTTGCCCAAACTTTTGCAGACCACTGTAAAAAGCGATCGCTTCAGGTCTCACATTACATGCATAACTCTTGTATAAATCAATGTATCAATATTTGTCTTTTTGGGCAAATGAATTACACTCAAAATACGAGTGCAGGGAGGTGGAGAGAGAGTATGTGCCTATGACTGTAAACAAAAAAATAAAAGCTTACCAAAAGAAGAATTTCACTTATTGGATAGTGAAAAGGCAACCAGTTGAGCGACCACAAGAGCGACCACAAAATGCGTTATTTCAAATGCCCGTGTATAGGTCCTGACTCATAGTTTACGCACATGCATCGTATGCCCATAGGTGACATGAATAAGCTATAGAAAAATAGAGAGGAGTATTAGGAAAAATACAATGTCATTTTCTCCAATTGAACAGGGTACAAAACGGCGCGTCTTCGCGAAAAGTATCGGAGCAGATGTGAATCTGTCATTTCGAGAATTTTTCAGACACCAGGCTTTTACTTTTTTAGACCTCTGTTATGGGCAGCATAGCACGCATTTGTAAAATAATGTATCCTCTACTTTCATCTTTTGGATGTAAGTTTTAATTCCAGTTGTAATTTAGCATTTGTTAGATTTTTTTAAGAGACACTTTGGTCAGATGATAATTATTCTGAAATCTCCTTCCAGCTAAAAAAAGTCCCACCTGTGAAACTATTTGGTTTTAGTAGACAATCTAACAATGACATTTGATTCTAGAGCATTGCTTCCATCCTCCTTAAACAACCTGCTGTACACTTGAATTTCATTTTTATGAGGCTTGTGATTGGTGATGATATGTCTGAGACAGGACCAAGGTTTATTTTAGATAACTTTGCAGGGCTCCTCCAAAAACAATTTAAATGGGGTGATCAAGTGACTGGAATGCACATTTTAATCTCACTCTCTTGTTAGTGGAAGCCTTGTTATCCCAGTGCTGTAAGACATCCAACCTTTGACTTGTTCTGTGAACAAAAGTGTAAAAAGAATAGCGCTTTGGTAATTTTTGCACATTGTGTTAATCGCAGTAAAGATATTACAGTAATGTTTCTGGCTTTCCCTCAGTTTTGTCTCTAAGTCAGTCTTACAGGCAAAGCAGAATTAAAATTGTCCAATGTCAGGGAGCAGTCTCAGCTAGAAAACACTGAGTCTGACTGATTGGATAAGATACCTACATGACAGCCATTCCCCCATGGTGCTGGGGGAATCGCATGCCTGCAAAATTTATGGCACTGAAGGGTTGCTGGTATCAGAGAATGCAATATTGTCTTTGATAGAATCTGATTATTTTATGGAGCTGGTGACACCAGTTTCTTCCATGGCAAAGAGGGGACTGCATGGGGATGTGGTGGCATTCTGGAGTGGCTTGCCAAGTGGTTATTGCTTTCCAACAGTTAAACCACTCAGTTTCCACTGTCATTTTTTTGTAATGAGTGCTGAAGGGGATTATGCAAACTTCCCCATAGACAGGGATTTTTTTTCACAAAACAAACTTGAAAACAAATCACTGTTCTTCAGTCTACAAGGATCTGTGGCAGCTGCCATTTTGGGCAGGTTTGGCATTCACAGCCAGAAAGCTAGAACCTGGGGGTTTTGCCCCTGTGAAGTCTAATCTTTTCGAAGATACCTAAGGTCGTTCCTCAATATCTTTCCTTAGGCAAGCTACTTTCGACTGTTTGGCTTGGGGCATGATTGTATGTTTCAGATTTCAAGGGTTTTTGGTCAAATGCACCAAGTAACATCGCATCATTCTGCACATGGCACCCGACAACTATGTAGTGAGAGTAAAGAAGAAGAGTGTATGAGCAAAAATATAGCTACACAGAAAATAATAATAAAATAAAGCAACAATTTACATAACACTGTACTATGCACTAGCATCTTTTTTTTAAGAGCACTGTAAACTAGCAGCATTCTGTGTAGTGTTATTGATATAGCAGCAATCTGGGTAGTATTTGAAAATTTACATATGGCAAGTAAAATGACAGATTGAAAGGGAACTTTCATTTGACTATATCCCCAACTCACCTTATATAGGTTCTTCATGTTTTCTGCCATATGGGTCTTCTTTCTTGAGGGAAACAGTGTTATAGACATGAGCAAAATATCTAGATTTGTTTAATGAACAAGTTGTTTTGGTTGGCATCATTAAATATTTATTGTGGACGTTTACAGGGAAAGACACTCTGAGAATAGTTATATTACTTTACTAACGTGCTGTCATCCCTTCTCTGCTTTTCTTCTGTATTTATGAATGTGTGCAAGTACATGCAGGCGAGCACCCCCCAACCACCACCTTTGATAAAGCCTCCTCGTTTGAGTGTGATGGATGGGGAGAGGAGAAGGGGCCAATCAATAGGGAGCAGAGTGAGAGGACAGAGTGAGCTGGGAACTGGCAGTCAGTGTCTTATTTATGAGTGGATGTGGCCATTGATCATGCCGGATTCATTGTGTCTGTCTATATCCCAGGTCAGGGCCAGTGGCATGCTGCCTATTACTCTGAACACCTCTTTAAAATACTACAGACAAAGAGCTTATACAATAAAACAATGTGATAATGGCAGCAGCTTAACTTAAAATCTTTACTCGGGTTAATATTTATGTCAAAATCCTAGAAAATAGTCATGGGTAATATAGCACTTGAAGCATATTTCCTACATGTTAGAAACATGTCTTATACTAGGTCTAGTGTTTAGAGTTTAGAGTAGGTAAACATTTTCAGTGGGATCTATCTGTCCTGTTCCAATGTCGCTTCTGTACAGTACCACTTAGCGATAATAGTCTTTCCTTCATCTACCATCTTTAGATTTAGGTGTTTATTCCCATGCTATTGAAATGATGTGTGCTTCTTTTCAGATAGCCCCCTACAACACCAATTGATGCTTACATATAAATGTTTATATATTTTTTATTTCTTTAAAAAAACATCCAGAGTGTATATGGAGAGGCATTTCATTTTCCTGTAAGGGTAAAGTGATTTTAGAAGAAAATGGAAGTTGAGTGCTCAGATCGATGCACAAAAAAGGACCACTCCATGAGCCATGGGGATTTCTTGCGGATTAATTCCACTCACTGTGAAGATTAGCCATTTGCACAAATGTTTAAACCAGAGGCACTTATATCTCCTTTAGATGGTTCTGTTTAGTTTCCCACCATTCAGAACTTGGGACAGTGATCATTTTCATGTTCAGATAAAGTGCATAACCTCGTTGAGCTCCAAAAGTGCAATTCCAAGTCTTGCTTGAAAATATTTAAGGGCATTTTGCATAGTCTGCTCTGCCTGTTCAGAATGCTAAACATATAACTTGTCTTAAAATGTGGAAATGGGAAAATAACTTTATGGGGAATGAACACTGATATTGAATCCCATGACATACAAGAATTGTTTTATGTAAGCTTCTTCTATTGTGATCACATTTATCTTCATGAATAATAGGGAACAGTGAGATCTGAATATGATGCAGACACAATATTCACAGACATTCACACATATTTAAATGAACTTCAAATTTACAAAAGTGTAATTTTATTTAGCTAGCTGCTTGTTCATTACTAGCTGCCTAATGCTGACTAATACAGAGGCTGCACATGTTGTTTTTTACAATTAAGCATAATGTTTTCTTTACCAATGCAGGTCATCGTATAGCCTGGACCAAGGATTGTGGCTGCCAGTCAGCAAGAGCTTTGTGGTACCACCAGTGGAACTTTCAGTCAACCCCATCGCCAGCTGCAAGACTGATGTGCTAGTGACAGAGGACCCTGGGAATGTCAGGTTAGGTATATATATAGTTTTCTGATTGTTCTGTCTCTATTAAAAACAGATTTAATAGCTTTTTTAGCCAGGAGGCATTTGTTTGTTTTATAATTTAGTCCAAGCAGTATTCTAATTACCTTTTTTATTGGACCGCATAAGCGGAGCCAGCAAAGAAGAGCGAATGTTTCATACTGACTGAGTGAGTGAGTGAGTGAGTGAGTGACTGACTGACTGACTGACTGAGGAACCCTTGTTAAATGGCGTAGTGGTTAGAGAAGCGGACCTAGGAACTATAGGTCCGAGTTCATATCTCTTCACAGGCGAATCGATGTATGCGTTATGAATTATTCCGTATAGATGAAAACTTCCCTGGCTGAAACTGTATCTACATTATAGTAAGCCTTACCTGAATTTGTATAAAGTTCAAATCTTTTGAAAGCAACAACATTTATAAATTATTTCTGGTAAATTTGACGATTCTCTCGACTTTACACTTGATGAAAAATGTTGCTGTCTTCGCCTTTATTGAAAAATGTAATTCATGAATGAAAGAAAAAAGTAAGTTTGTTTTGCCATGAAAGAAAAAAATACGTTCTTAGGCCATGAAAGGAAATAGCTTTGGCAGACTTGCTGGCAACTGCTCAATTCTTATGACTATTCCAGAAAGTTAGTAGATACTGGTAAAGCTTATTACTGGGGAAAACACTGTTAAAACGGCCAGTGGCAAATGCTGTACATTTCATAGACACTATTTGTGGTGGAGGTACACTTAGTAAGATAGGTTAGTCCGTTTAACTGTATCAATGTCATTCACGAATGGCCAATTAACTATTAAAACGGACAGTAGCAAAACAAGATTTGTTCAGATTTTGTTATTCAGATGCTGGGTGTCAGTATAAACAAGAGGTTGTACTGACAGGTGGCAAATGTACATCCCCGTGGTGTAGTGGTTAAGGACACTGCCTTTCACGCGGGTGAATGTTGAGATGGCAACACTTTCAATTGTGGGCCGGCTGAACTCGACTTGCCTGGTTTCTTGTTATTTTTGCCCTGTAAAGTTGTAAATCAAAATACACACCAAACACTATTCATATTTATGTAAGAAAACCTATTTTATGAGATATGCTCTATGTTCCGTTTATTCATAAAAGCTCATCTGCATTTGTTTGTTGACATTTACGTGCTTATATAAGTCATGTCCTTAGCAGTCTTTGTCCATCATTTTTTTCAGGTTTCCATGAGGCAGACTGAATTGTTATTTCCATATTTGCTAACAACATGATTCAACGAGTTATGCATTTTATCACTAGTGCAACTTCTTCCACTCATCACTGACTTATGCTTCACTTGGCTAGGAGTCACTGACATCTAGAAGGACCTGACACATGTTTAAATATATATAAAATGTCTTATTCATTATATTTTTGTCATTTGAGACAATTTAATGTGAACTGACAAAATTAAATGTTTCTGAATGTGTGTTTAATTTTGGGTGTATTTGTTGTGAAACAGGACTTAGCTATAAAGTTTGGATTCAGTAGATTTCTGTTAAATATATAAAATAAAAGTGCTCTGTAAATTATAAACTATATTATTAATAGTCACCCTTATGTGTTTAGGCCTATTTTGTATTTATGTTATAGGAATTTGCGTTATTATATACCTGGCTTCCAATCTGGCTTTTTAGGGCAGCGGTGGTGTTACTATTTTGGAGAAATCTCAAAGCAATACAGTTAACTGTGGTAAAGATAGTTTGACGTTCGATATCTGGTAGATATTCAGACATTCAAAGCTCAATAGCTCGCAAACAATTGAAACAACAAACCGTGGGTTAGTCTCTTTATGAAAGAAATAAGTTGTGCAACTCTGTAGAGTTCTCGTTTTCTCGAAACCGACTGTCATTTTCAAAAGGCAGGAGGTATTTATGGCAACATTGTAGTCAATCTGCACATCGCCAAAGCAAGTCACAAAGGAGCATCAATATAGTGCATGATAAAAAAATATCTCAACAAACATCTGCATTTAAATGTAAATTAATTATTTAAAAATCATACAATGTGATTTTCTGGATATTTGTTTTAGATTCCGTCTCTCACAGTTGTAGTGTACCTTTAAATGCTTTGTAAGTAGGAAAACTTGCAAATCAGCAATTTATCAAATACTTGTTCTCCCCACTGTACATTGGGGACAAAATAATTATCAATTTTACCTACAGCAATTTCATAATTATTCTGTTCCTCCTGCTCATGAATTTGTTCAACATCTTTTCCAAGTGAATAGTGCAAAGTACAGACACAGCACTCAAGTTCGTTTAGCTTTGTTGCTGTCTTGTAACATTGAAACAGTTGACGTCATTCGGGTGTCTAATGTTGAAATTGCTGGATTGAAATGGATTTACTTAATCACTTTACTTGGGTTTGATTACGCCTTTACTTGGGTGCTGCACTGTAATATAGTAGTTCCAATCAAACACATTATTAATTTAACTATCAAATCCAATAATGGCCTCTTCGGGGAGAGGAGGATGTTCTGTTTTACAAATATAATGGTCTTCAGATTTCTGTGTATTAGAAGAAGAAATATGATAATATATGATTTGTGTGAGTACATTCTATTCCTGTCAGTCTGCCAGCTGCTTAGGATCAGAATGAAATTTATGCAAAAAAAATGTTTTTGAAAAAAAAGCAACCTTCTAATGTGTTTATTATGCCTCCAAGTGATATAGTACGGCATTATTGGATTATAAAGCCAAATGCAACACAAGAAAAGGTTATCCTTAAACCTTTCATGCAGATGCTCCAACTTCTACATCAGTGAACCACCAATGCCCCATGAGGACCAGCAAGTTTAAAACTGAACAGAAAAAGGCTCTTGAATGCGTCTTTGCTGCCACCCACTGACGAGGCATAACTAAAGTCAATCCAGGCTTATCAGGGTGTAGCATTTAAGGGCCTCTGAGAATCTGAACAAGGTTAAGCCCTAGGGGGAGTCTTGTGAAAAGATGTTGGGCTTTTTGGAGGTTGTTTAGATGGTGAAATAAATATAATGTTTCATGCTGGAAACATGTTGTGTGAGGCAAAAATAAATTATCAGGAATATGTCGTTTTGAATACTAGGACATTGTAAAGAGTTTACTTGAAAGTGAGGACTAATGTATTAGATTTTTGGATAAAGATTCATATTTTGATTAACATCTTTGTTACTAATGATGTAGGATCATGAGCCAGAGTTTGCATAGTGATCTGTAATAGTGAAGGAACAAGTGGTTGTGAAAGTCAGAATGGTGTGTGGTCTATGTGAATATTGGAAAGAACTTGCAAAAGCACTGGATAGACCTTTTGAAAACATGGTTTTGGAAGCAAAACAGTCTGTGCGAATTCCTTATCCAGTAGATCATTTGCGGGTTGCGAATCTGTAACACCTGATATAAAAAATCTGCCACTAAGCTATGGATCTTGTCTAACATCACATTTGTAAGCTACACATTCATTAGTACAATAGATGCCCTGTTCGAAGCATTCATTAGCACAATGGATGCCCTGTTCGAAGTAGTCGGAAAATAAATAAAAAAATCGGTCACTCTAAAAACTCAGCTAACTAAAAGGCCAGCTGTCTCAACCCTTCTCCAACTCATGTTGAGTCACTGTATGTGCTCATATCCACTTGCAAACAGGTTGCTGGTAGTAGCAGGGGTTGTCATAATGAAATGGTTTGCTTGCTTAGGCTAAGCATTAATGTCATCAGTAGTCACCAAAACATATAATGAAATTAATAAACAAAGTCCATGCTGTGTATAAGTTACAAATCTTTCCTTATTATTGTTTGGTGATTAACATCTCTACCCACCTTGCTTAACTTATGCCTTATTGTTTTTCAAGTAGCCTAGCATATGCATTTGGTTGAATTTGGGAAACATAAAACATAAATAAAGACACAATTATTTGTTGAGACCAACCTTCTATCAAGAAAGCTAATGTTTACCTGAAGCCCATTTTAAGCTAAACTTCAAAGGCCAATACCTTGAAAAGCTTACATGTGATTCAGTGTTGAATCAAATGCCTGTGCAGTCAGTCGCCCTCCAGGCTAATATGTTTTATACAGCAGCCTTACGAAGTAGTTATTATAGAAAATCACAATGGTAGAAGATGTAGGATCTGAGACCAGCAACCTACTATTTAGATTTACACAGGCTACAAATAGACACTACCACTTTCCTACTAGTATGCATGAAATGGTCGTAGGATCCTTTGATAAATCACAGTTTTTTACTGTGATATTGATAAATGAATTCTACATAGCTTGTGTAGGCTAGGAAACACAAGATTAGATTGTTTGGTGAGAAGAGCAAACAGGGATAAAAACACATGGTTGAGAAAAATACTAAAAGCAAGATACTTGAGTGGCCGAATGTCATGTGTTCTTCTCTATTTCTAATATAAACTAATTGGTGAAACTGTTTTATTTGGGCAATTGTTTTCCTTTTGTTGAAGATTTGCATAATATAAATGAAAGCAATGGATTTATTAATTGATAATTATTTAGTGAAGAACATTTTGGAAAAGAAAAATTCTACTTTGAACAAAAGTAGAATATTTAGTATGTGGATTGGCTTGTCTACGACAACCTTTTGTCGATTACAAAATTAATAAAAGTGAAAATATAATTTGGAATATTGTCATTTTTGGCATTAGGTATCACAATTTTAGGACACAAAAGCCACATGCCAGGGCACAAAGGCCATTGAGTGAAATAAGAGGATTTGGAGCATATAAATAAACAACTTGCATTTTTGTAAGAAAGAAATATGCATGATATAAAAACATAGACATTATTCACTTTTTAATGTTGTATTTTGAATAATAACATATTAAAATGTATGTTTTTTCCACATAAAAAGTTTGTCATTTTTTAATCCTCAACATTTTGTATATTCTGGATTGTTTCATTTCAGAAGTATTAGTTTGGAGCGTTCACATGATGACAAAAAACAGGCTACTGTATTGACAGTTAAGACAGTTAGGTTTGAAATCACTAGACTTTGCAGTGTTTGTGGTGAAAGACAAAAAAACTAAAATTGCTTCCTCTGTGCACAGATAACTGTAAATGCTGAACATGTCTTAAAACACCTGCATTAACAATGCAGACATTAACAACACAGACCCACAGAACAAGCTTAAGTAACTATATATATTTTTTTCGTTCATACTTATTAGAGCAGGCGGTTCTGATGATAAAGGTTTCCCTTACGTTACTGAGTTAATTTTATCCTTTGGGCCTTAACGTTACTTCTTGGAGCTTGCAAAAAGCGTATAGGTGTAGTCTCCCACTCAGAGGTCGAAACATTCCTACCTCCCAGTTGCTCATGAACGCATCTTCTAAAACGGAGAGGTTTGATTCAGGTAAGCACTAAATAAGTCAGCGATCAATCTAGATAACTAGTCAGCTTGCTAACCTGCATGTAGTCTGTTCTTGTGGTTGTTCTCAGTTGAAAACAAACTGCTGCCCGTGAGATTTTGACAGTAGTAGGGGCACAAAGGACATGATGGCCATAGGGCGTACAATGATATTTGGGGGATCATGGCCAGAGTGAAGGGCAACAACGGCCATGCGACAGCCCTTCGTGAAATTCCTACACTGCTGCCAACCCTTTGTCACGCTGTTCACTCTTTAACCACAGTCCCTAATTAGGGAAAGAAAACTACACCAAGTTACAATGTGAATGTCTGTTGGATCTTGCCACTTTACACAAATGCTCCTTTAATACTCACAATAACCGATGGCATCACTGTTTTTACACTGATTTCCAAAACAATGACAATTTGCCCTTCTACTTAAATTGAGTTGATTTGTCAACAGTCAGCTATTAGCAAGTTATGTTAAGTCAGCATTTGAACTAGGCTATAGGGAAAACAGAAATTAAATGTCCCTATCTAGCAAGATACCTGTCTTTAGTTTTATATCTCTGGTCTTCAATAATGATGTGACTGCTGATTGCAGCATCAGGATAAATTCTTAAGCATACACTAACATTTTGTCTGACCAGATTGAACAACTCCTAACTCATTTAACGGCACTTCTTGCAGCACAACTCTGCCATTCCTGCAACAAAGACATTGCCATTTCTAGTGTCAAAAACTGGTAATCACTGAATTCAAATGATGTGCAAGTAATAAACGTGTCTACTTTGTTGTATATAATGTGAGCACATTTTGGACATAATCAAAAACATTTTTGCCCATTGTATACTATGTACAAAATGTGCTGTCATTTCTTAATGGCTAATCTGAAGCAAATGAAATGTCCTCAAATTAAAACTGATAGTGGGACATTCTGCCCCATATGCTAAAATGCAGAGAATAATGTTTCCCTGACCTGTGCTCTAAAACCTAGTTTACAGTGCCCTCCAAATATTGGGACGTTAAAGTCAAACTTGCTATTTTTACTGTATACTCAAGGCATATATAAATATGATTGAAAGATGAATATATTGTATGTTTTGCCAACTAACAGTAACAGGTGTGTTTAAGTTTGATCCCCATATTTTATGTGAGGAACTGAATGTACCTGACATCCACTGCTATTACCTCATGTTTCAAAATGATTATGCATGGCCCATTGTCTTAAGGATCTGTACACAATTTCTGGAAGATAGAAATGTGACGGATTGGTTTTCATACTCACCAACATCAGCCACTGAACATGCTTGGGAGGCTCTGGATTGACAACAGTGTTCCAGTTCCTACGAAAATGTAGCCATAGAAGATTGGATCAATCTTCACTAGACCATGATCTACATCCTGTTCAAGTCTATAGTAGATGTGTCACGCTGCATGAGGTAAATAGTGGTCCCACCAGATACAGTTTTCTGAACCATGCCTCTACTGTTTTTAAAAGGTATCTGCAACAGATGACTGCATACCGTAATTCCCCATATATAATCCGCACCACACACGTACTGTATAAACCATAACATTTATTTTATAACTTTGTGTGCATACAAATCTGAGCATTAACCGCACCCATATACAAACCACATTTGCCTGGAGAATTATGACTCATACATACATTGTACAATAATATTAAATAGGGTGCTACCACAATTACTTTGTTGAAGAATAAAATATGTTTTTGAAAACGCTGTAACACCAATTGTATGTTTGCAACATGAGTTTCTGAGACCTTAACGTCGTCTAGCAATCATTTGTGAAATGGTTGGCCAGTGGAAACGGTTTAAAAATATAAACTTGTGTGTTAGCCACACCCATGCATTAACTGCTGTTTTCAAAATCTGGGTAAAAACAGGAAATGACGGTATCTGTATTGCCAATAAGGTGAACTCTGTAGATTAGGGCCTAATTACAGCAATCCAATCAATCTAAACATTCTGATTATTGAACCAAACCATGTAACTCACACTAAGTTTAGAGTATTTTAGAACAATCTTTGTTTTATCACTCCAGTATACCTTTTGTCACAGGTTTCTCTCTTAATATTAGAGAAAGAATGAGGGTGGAAACAGATTAGCAATGCACTCCCAATCTGACAATATGTACCTTATGAAATTCAGCATATTTGCGGCCCAAGCTGGAACACAAGCATTAATCAAGTTTGGGGTGCACAGATAAGAGACTGTTATAGTGCCAGGGCAGTCTAACTTTAGTCCAAGCATTAATCAGGTGATTCATCACTCTGAAGGGCAAAGTCCAAAGCACAGACTAATAACAAGTAGATTAGGCTCACTATTTGGATGCTAGCTCATCCAGAATTTACAGTCAGAAAGGATATTCGTGACAGACTGTAATGGATTGGATGCAGAGGTGCAGTGAAAGGTAGATTTGTTTTCTAAGGTTGATCAGTATTCCTGACAGATACTCATCAGTCGCTTTATCAAGTACACCTATCTAACATCTAAGGGGTTATGGCCCCCCTTTGCCTCCATCCAGTTCAAGGTTCTATGCATTGTGCATTCAGAAACCACTGTTTTAAAGAGTGGTTATTTTAAGTTTTGTCGCCTTTCTGTCAGCTTGAACAAATCCAACCATTCCCTAACTTCTCACATTAACAAGGTGTTACTGCTCACAGAACAATCTCTCACTGAATGTTTTATGTTTATGGCACAATTCTTTGTAAACTTGAGAGACTGTTGTGTGTCGAAATGTCAGGAGGTCAGCTGTTTCTGGAATGTTGGAAACACCAGTATAACAACATTTATACTATTTTCAAAGGTGCTTAGATTGTCTTCCTCAGTCAAATGTGTGGTTGAATAACAACTCAGTCACTTGTCCATGTGTGCCTGCTTTACACAACCCTATTTCATAAAAGATTGTGTAAAATGGAAATAAAAACAGAATGCAAAGATGTGCAAACCATATATTCAATAGAAAATAGTACATAGACAACATATGAAATGTTGAAACTGAGACATGTTATTGTTTTTTTAAAAGATATGCCCGCTTTGAATTTGAATCAATCAACACGTTTCAAAAAAGTTGGGATAGAGGTTGTTTTCCAAAAACAATAACATTTCTCATTGTCTATATTTTATATGTTGTCTTTGAACTATTTTCAATTAGATATAGGGATAAATGATTAGCACATCATTGCATTCTTTTTTCATTTGCATTTTACACAGCATCCCAATATTTTGGGAACAGGTCTGAATATCTGTTTGTCAATTTGTGTAAAACATGCAGTTGTACCTAATGAAGTGGCCAGTAAGTGCACAAGGTCTGAAGTGGCTCACTGATGATGAGTTGTTACATTGTATACATAATGTGATATGCAGAGCCTTTAAAGTGTATTGAGACTCCTTCAGTTTCTCCACATTTTGTTCTGTTATAGATTTAGTTTATAACTGATTACATTTCTTGCCATTGATCTGCACTTAATGCCCCATAAGGACAGGGATGTAGTGGAACATTAACGCATGTAAACATAGTTTGTGCATCTTTTTATTTGTGAAATTGCATTTACTGTCCTTTTTATTTATTTAATTATCATTGATCCACTTTTTGTTGCATTCCCACTGTTGTTCAACAGCATTGTTATTGATCTAAATTCAAATCACGTCAGCCTTTTTGCAAACCTTCCGAACCATGCGTCAAGAGTGCTCATCAAGTCTACCTGCACATGCTGGCATTGCTATGGTAGCAGTGCTAACTCCACCCACCCATGTGCATAGCCCAGACTGAAATTAATCATGTATGCGGTCTGAGCCATCCTGGATTCTAGATGCTGAGGGGATATCTACAACAGTAACTTGTCAATTAGAAGGGGTAGGAGCAGTCTTTGACCCCAATATTGTTCCACCTCACCCGCCCTGACTGCTCGGCGCTTTGCCCTTGGGGTCGTCTTCCAGCTTGGGCTCCTCAGTCATCTGGTGTTTCTCCTGAGGGGGAGTGGGTGTACTCAAAGGTCCGCCTCCAGCTCTGGTAATTGACCTGATTCCTAATCCCACGAAGGCACCTCACTCACCCATTCTCCTAAATGCACTTTACTCCTCAGATAACAATCACCGGAATTCTAGTCACATGTTCACTCACTGATTTCTCATGAGCCCCACTATTTCGTTCTGTTCAGTGTACCTTTTCTTTTGTGAGGAGCATTTTTGTCAACTTTCCTATGCCAGGTCAGATCTTCCCTTCTCGATATTTAGCCTTGTGTACCGACCCATTTCTGTCTGTTTTACTTAGACTACAATTATCGGCTTTACCTGACCCCAGCCTACATCCTGACCATGGTTTCTGCCTTCTCCTTGGGATTGTTTGCCAATAAAGCCGGCTGCGCTCTGCTTGAAACATTTCCTTTTCCCCTGAGTATTAATTACAGTTACATAGCTGCATACTTTGTTTCCATTGGCAACAGATGCTTTAACTAGGAAAATAGCTAGTTAATACATAGTCCTTAAACAATATAGCCAGCCAACAATAAATGTTCCTAACTGTTACCCAGATAGCTAATGTTATGTAAAATTTACCCAGATACCCATTTGGGTAAATCTCCAGTAGTAGCTAATATATTGGATCTATTTAATCAGATAAATAAGTCCAATGAAATCCAAAACATCTGTATATAACTTTAAAACAATCGGTGTTGGGAAAAATATTCATGCTATCTATGCTATATGTGTGTCAATCAACATTATATTTTTTGTTGGTTTTTCAAGTAGTTATATTTCTTCACAAAGTTCTGTCAAGTGGATTAGTTGAGAGAAAGAAATACATTTTGTTGCCACCACTCTAAACTACTCGTCCTTGATGAGAGCAGCGAGTTTCATGACAAAGTGTCCATCACAACAAACTATTTATGAAGTTAGACATTGCATTTTGTCCAATCGCAACATAACCATTAACTGTTTTAGTTCTGGCTTATTATATGTAGCTACTAAAAGCTTGTAGCCAGTGAAGTTTTAGTCTATCTTTAATTAGTTTTGTCCTTGGCCGGATTCAGCACCCGCTCTCCTTGTGGCTCAATGTGTCTCTAACCACTAAGCTATTTAACAAGAGGTAGGCAGTCAGTCAGAAACACTCCCCCTCCACCAAACTCACTCTCTCCCCCTCCACCACAGCCCCTATGCCCCAGCACTCCCCCCGTTAAAAAGGATTGCTTAGAGAACTGCAACATTTTCAACAACCTTGTCCTTTATTTCCAGAGAGCATAGAATATAGTCGATTATGTGCTTCGGGTCCCTGCTATAGTGAAAATAGCAATGCCGACTGTTTTGAGTACAAGCTAGGATCCAGTATCTCTATCTCCTGTGTTAATTAGAAATTATATTTATAATTATAAAGTAAACTTGTCTAATCTGTTAACTGTAACACGTCAACCTACTAGCCCAGAAACCCCTATTAAGCTGGCTTTACTTAGTATCAGATATCTCACCAACAAATCATTCTTGGTAAATTACATTATAATATCTTACAACCTAGATTTTATGTTTCTCACTGAAACGTGGCTAACTGAAGATTAGAATGCTACTATTCTCAACAAGACAGCACTTGAAAAATGTAGCTATATGAATATGTGTCGTAATGGTAGGAAAGGAGGAGTGGCTGCCTTATTCAAAGATATATTCCAGTGCAAAGAAAATACACTAGGTAATTTTCCTTCTTATGAATACCTCAGTTTTACATTGAAGGGTACCCCCAAAATTAAGTTTTTAAACATTTACAGATCTCCGCGATACTCTGCAAATTTTATTGATGATTTTGCAGAACTACTTTACTGTTATATCAGTTGATTATAACTTGTTTATTATTACAGGGGATTTTAACATCCACATTGATAATAGTACGGACAATAATGCCAAATAACGTTTTGCACGACTTGACACTTTTGATCTCACTCAGCATGTGAAAGAGCATACACACACTCAAGGCCACATTCTAGATCTCAAAAGGTCTCGCTATTTCCTCTGTCGTGGTTAAAGACATGGCCCTGTCTGATCATTTCTGTCTTTTTTTATCACTTATCACCCCAAATGTTCTAGTAAACTCTGTTAATGTTAAGAAAAGGCACATTAATGAGTGTTCCAATGCTCAGTTTATAGAAGCCATAGCTATTTTTGCAACAATAAGTACTGAGTCAGTTGATGTACTCTTTGATAATCTTTATGTCAAAATATGGAATGTCATGGATCGTGTTGCACCAGTAAAGGTAAAGAAAACTAAGAGCAAACAGAAAACACCATGGAGAACCACCATGATATAGACCTATTCTATTCTCCATTTTATCGCAAAGATTGGGTAGGACTTTCAGATATTATCTAGATGGCCGGAGTTACTTTGTCACCATTGGTAATCATGAATCTGATAGGGTGGCTGTGACATGCAGATTTCCACAGGGATCAGTTCTCGGACCGCTTCTGTTCAATCTCTATATGCTACCTCTGGGCCAAATTCTACAGAACAACAACATTAACCACCACAGCTATGCCGATGATACTCAAATATAGATTTCTCTCGAACCATATGACAACAACTCTATATACTCTCTGTATAGAGCACATAAATACCGGGATGAACCAAAATTGTCTACAGATAAACCAAGATAAAACTCAGATTATTTTGTTTGGCAATAAAAGTAAAAGAACAAGTATTAATGAAGAGCTGGATTCTTGGCCCTTAAAACCAAGGAACAAGTTCGTAATCTTGAAAAATATATCCAGAATCAAAAGCCTGGTGTCCCAAAAAGACCAAAAGAAGCTCATCCATGCTTTTATCTCTGTTAGGATTGACTGCTGTAATGGCCACTTAACTGGACTCCCCAAAAAGACTGTAAAACAGCTGCAGCTCATTCAGAATGCAGCTGCTAGAATGTTAACCAGGACCAAGAGGAAAGAGCACATCACTCCGGTTCTTAAATATTTGCATTGGCTTCCAGTCAGTTACAGAATAGACTTCAAAGTGGTGTTTCTAGTTTATAAATCTCTGAATGGTTTAGGACCCAAATACATTTCTGATATGTTTGAAGATATAAACTGAGCAGGGCTCTTAGATCAATGAACTCAGGTCAGCTAGTAGAGCCCAGAGTCCAAACTAAACATGGAGAAGCTGTGTCTAGCAGTTATGATGTACACAACTGGAATTAACTACCAGAAGATCTTAGACGTTCAAACGTGTCCATTTTTAAATCCAGGCTAAAAACACTTCTCTTTTCATGTGCCTATGACTGAGCTCTTAAACGTAAGCACACTGTGAGCCTTATAGCTTTCTATGTTTTTATATCAGCACTGTTTAGTCTTACAGCTTTTATAGCTTTCTATTTTATTATTCTATGTTTTATTACTATGCTGGATTTTATATTTCTGATTTATTTGGTTATGAATTGTATATCTTGCTATATTTTATCAATTGTAATGCAAGTTATAGTGTTATCAGAGGAATAACCTCTGTGTAAATGATGATGGATCCTACCTCTGATGATGGATCTTACTGTTTTGATTCTATTGCATTATTGCTATTTTCTCTGTAAAGCACATTGAATTGCTTCTATGTATGAATTGTGCTATATAAATAAACCTGCTTGCTGGCTTGCTTCTTGGCCAGCTCTGCATACGCAGCCTGACAATTGTTTTAATAAAATGCAATCTAGACATTTCACAGTACAACATACTGTTAATTTTGATGTCTTATGTTTTTTCACATTTTCTATGTTTTTGCTGTCTTTGGAAGTAAGCTTTCCTTTAAATCATCCCTTGTAATTGATTTGATGAATTAAGTTTAGTGATTAATTATGATCTCCAATTACATGGAAGCTAAGCCATCTGTGCTGAGAGAGGGATTCTGAGCAAGAGGGAAACATGACTCCACGGCTAAGGGACTACAATATTTTTTCATTATGGTTTGTTGGCTCTCCGCAAGGTGCCACCATGAACAATTTCAGTGTGATTGTGCCGTAGGTGTGTAAAGCCTGACATGTCTTTGTAGGGTGGCACATGACTAATGCTCCTTTATTAACTTTAAAGCTGTGCTAGCAAGGACAGATAAGAGTGCCAGCACCCCGAGGGACTGCTGGCAAAAGGTCCCACATACTGTGTGTGTGCATGTGTGTGTACAAGTATGCTTGTGTGTGTTAGAACAGAGACAATTTACTTGGCCAGGTGCAGAATGAGGAGTGGCTATATATAAAGTAGAATGGTGAGGAGTGCCGTGCTTGTGGTTTTTCAAGGAGGACATCTTTTGGGTAGAGGGTACATGGAGATTAAGGTTACAGAGTGGAGGCATATTTCTCAGGAGCCTTGAATGGAAATCTTTTTTATCAATATGATCATCTTTTTGTTAATTTTCCTTTGTATTTTACCTGTGTCCATAATTCATTTACGGGGGTGCAGGAATCTTTCTATTCTTCAAGAACTATATTATTCTATATTTGTATATTTGTGTTTGGGGTCAATCTGTAGCATGTGTACTGGAGAGTGGGAAAAAGTGAATATCTGGGGAGGTGGTTGAGGGTGGTGTAGGCTATGCTAGTGTCTACCAATGGAGTAACAGGCAGTGTATTTACAACTCTCAAGAGCTTTAGCCACAAACTATATAGCAATTCCTATTCCTAGCTCCAGAAACAATTAAGACACCACTGAAAAATATTCAAGAAATTTAGAATTTGATACCAGCAACACATTTAAAAATATCTGGGACAGGCCAACAAAAGCGTGAAAAGGTTGTATAATGCAAAAGATTTAACCTGGTGAAACATCTCTAGGTTAATTGGCAACAGGTCAGTAACATGACTGTGTATTAAAAGAGCTTTTTTGGGGAGCTCATCATCTACGGTACATTATATCATTAAAAGATTCAGAGAATCCAGAGAAATCTCTGTATGCACGGGAATGTCAGGCTTTACGGAAGGCTGGAGACATGGAGCGGACTGCGGAGCTGGTACGTTAAATGGTTTTAATGGAGCTGACATCTGCTCTGAGTAGAGACAATAACACACAAAGACAAAGGGAGCAGAGGGAACATATATACTGAGGGGAATGACTAAATGATGATCAGGTGCGCTAAACGAGACAACAGGTGCAATGAGTTG
>JACXGJ010011963.1:0-18825 GCA_016801105.1 Esox niger | reverse complement strand
GGTAGTAGAGCCTACGGCTAACAAACCAAAATGAACCACACGACCGTGTGGAAACATTGAACATAAATAGGTTCCCCAATTGGAGGCAATAATAAACACCTGCCTCCAATTGGGGAAACCAAAGCCCATAGAGGTGGCCAGAGTCCCCTCTTTTGGCCATGTCCTGACTATGGCCCCAGCCAGTGCAAAGATGGCTAGGGGCATAGCCAGGACATGACAATATTGTGAAACAACATCAACTACAATAGGAATGCAGATGATATTGAAATATATATGTCCCTCGAACTGTATGATAACAGCTCAACTCACTGTGTCACAGTATAGAGCACATAAATACCTGGAACCAAAATTGTCTATGAATAAACCAAGATAAAACAGATGATTGTGTTTGGCAACAAAAATAAGAGAACTACTATTACTAAAGTGTGGGATTCTCAGTCCCTAAAAAACAGAGACTGTGTGTGTAATCTTGGTATTTTGATAGACTCTGACCTCATGTTCAACAGTCATATTAATGTGGTCACCAAAACAGCATTCTATCATCTTAAAAATCAAGGACTGTTGACCCAGAAAGACCAAGAAGCTGATCCTCGCTTTCATCTCTAGTAGGGTTGACTACTGTAATGGCCTCTTAACTGGACTCCCCAAAAGACTGTAAAACAGCTGCAGCTCATTCAGAATGCTGCTGCTAGGATGTTAACCAGAACCAGATGAACATCACTCCAGTTCTCAAATCTTTGCATTGGCTTCCAGTCAGGTTATAGAATAGATTTTAAAGTTGTGATTTTAGTCTCTAAAATAATATATATGTCAGATATATTTGAAGAGTATAAACTGAGCAGGGCTCTAAGATCCATGAACGCAGGTCAGCAAATAGAGCCCAGAGTCCAAACTAAACTACCAACACAACACAATTGGAAAAAACTACATGTAATAAAATACCTTTTTAAATCCAGGTTAATTACAATTTTCTTTTCACCTGGCTATGACTGAGCGCTTAAACTTAACCACACTGTTTAGCTTCACAGCTTTTATAGCTTCCTCATGGAAACTACTTTTGTTATGTTTTATGTTTTCTTATTTACTTGTTTGTTATGAAGATGTTATAGTTTTTTATCCTAGTATTTGTTTCTATTCTATTGTATTTTTATCATTCTCTTTGTCTTTGTAAAGCGCATTGAATTGATTCTGTATAGGAATTGTATAAATAAACTTGCTTGCTTTGTTTTTTAAATAATATTTGTTTTCAACCACCAGATGGCATGACTACTTAAGTGCATAAACAATCTAAATAAAAGTGACAATCTGCAATTGCTACATCCATTAATGGCCTGAATAACGTTCCTCAGCAGTCTGTTGGTGCCTGGCTGTCATCTGAAGCATCATCCTTATTTGGTCACAGTGGAACCCCTCCTAATTATCTTTAAAATAATCACAAGGGGGGACTTCCCTTTATTGACCCAGACATCCGAGGGGCGGCATCTTTATTGGAAAATCTGTATTTGTGGAACACTTTCCTCTTACAAGGTAAGCTCTGGTTTGGTCTGTGCTTGAGATAAAGCTGCAAGAACAGTAACAAATGAACAGTTAGGTCCTTAGAACATTTACCAGCCTATTGGCAATGTCATCCGATCAACTATGACTGATGAGACATCGATTGTCTGGAGAGTTACATATGTATTTGTGGGCTGGATGTAGTTTATTGGTGAAGCGTTCTGTTAGCCTAGCTTTGGGTTGGATTGGCAAGTCTAGTAGTAGCCAATTAAATTGTCCCTTCAGTGGTAGGCAGATTTCCCAGGCGGGGGAGAGCCTCTTTCTTGATCTTCATTGCGCAATAGGTCGAAGGTCCCATGGAAAGTCAGTGGTATTTATTGTAGATAATTTTGTTCTCTACTAAACCAATGATATTAAATACATTACTGCTATACATTAAACAGTGGAATGATATGATAAACAGATTTGAGGTTAGAGGACACTTGTGAATGGCTTTTGACACCACTTACAAAATAGATGCCCAGATCTAGCACTCATGTCTATCAATCCCCAATTGTTTTCTGATAAAGATGATTTGGGAAACCACAGGATATGTGTATAACACAGAAAATCTATATTTGAGTTTTAGCCTGTCCATGAAGGAATAGAAAAAACTATTCTGTGTGTGTTTTAGCATGAAAACCATTTTTTTTCCAATCTATATTCTGATAAATTCCTGAATCTCCCAGGTGTATTTATTAAAGAATACCTTCATTGTACATGT
The DNA here is from genome assembly GCA_016801105.1 of Esox niger. NCBI lineage: Eukaryota > Metazoa > Chordata > Actinopteri > Esociformes > Esocidae > Esox > Esox niger. The sequence goes on along the minus strand of JACXGJ010011963.1, from coordinate 16,568 downwards.
CTTGACAACATATGTGCACATACATTGCAGTTATCATGGGCAATGGCAGTGTAGGTGGAAATCTCAATTTCTTCAGTTACTTGGGTTACTTTTAAAAGAACAACACAATGTTCAGTACATATGGGAGTGTGAGTGGAATCAGCTTTAAAACACATCTACAGATATCAAAGCGTTCTTGAAAACCATTGATGCTCCAGAGCGCCTTGACACTCAGATGCTTTTTTCGGTGGCCATACCAACGCAATTCATTTGAAGTTTATGGCTCAAGAAGGGAAGACTTTCAGTATAACGATGTCTGTAGTCTTTTCCCATTCTGCAACAAGACAAAGAGTTATACGATTGGGCATCCAGACATAATCTTTGGTGGTTTCAAACCACTAGACACCTACTTTGGTATTGTTAGGGCCACCACCGAAAGGCCTTTATCACCCCGTTTTACCGCACAGGGTTGGTGGTAAGATGTTCTTTCCCTTATGTAGATTATATGCAGAGTGAAACTGAAATCCAGGTGATTGTTCACATACTGATTCAGAAAGAGCTTAAACTGGTACCTGGGTTTCTATTGAGCTGGTTAAGGCTGAAGGGTTATCGCATTGTGAAAATATTCACAATTCACAAAAGTTTGGATCTCACCAGATTACATGAGAACATTCCTGAAGCACAAGCAAGAAGCTAGTTGCTTCCCATCAACAGTGGTTGACAATGATGCTAAACATCCGTATATTTGTGAATATCATGAAAAGGATGGTGTGCAGCATGAGAAGGAAAACATTGTCATAAACAGTGATAGATGAGTTTTGGCTAAATTGCCAATAAACAGTCTTTGGAGAAAGATGGGTGGGCAGGCTAACCTCATGAACACAATGTTAATTACAGGTCCAGAGGAGTTTAGCCACTATCTTTTTAACCATTATCTTAGTCATTTCTCTTTAATCTCAGACACAGTTGTGATGGTTCAGTGGAGTTACACAAAACAGACACCAATCAAACAACGTAACATCTATATTTTTATTGCCACGTTCAGAAAAGCTAATGCTAGCCTCGAGTTGTAATCACTCTTGGAGATGTTGGATAGACGTGTGCTCTACAAAGACACTGATTCAGTGATCATTGTCACACGCCACAGCGATTGGATGCCCCCACTAGACCCATTCTTGGGTGACTTGAGTGATGAGTTACCAGATGGAGACAGCATCGCACTATTTGTTAATGGTGGCATTAATTATTTAGTGGTGGGCTTACAAAACTGATAAATGTCTGACCTGTCCAAAACATGTTTGTGAAAGGCACTATCTATTAGAACTAGTAACTTGAACACAAAAACATAAAGTGCACCTAAAATGGTGGACATTACGCACTTCATGTAATGGAGCTTACTGCATCTGCTGTTTAGAAGTCTAATCTTTGTTGACCAATCGCTAACGACGTTATTGCTAGGTCGTCTGATGCCTGGTATCTAATAGCAATTCAGATTAGCTTTCCTAGGGAATCACATGGGCTATGGCACGAGCTCTAGTCCATGTGGCCACTCCTTACCCAAGCTGCAGACAATGGAGTATCAACAGAGATTTGCTTCGCGTTCATTCCTGCATCGCTTTCATTTTGAAAAAGGACATTATAGATCAACGTTTTAGAGTAGACTTGAACGGGCAAGAGTATTGAGAATATGATAATTTGTATGGAAACAATGCGTAAGCGTAATGGCCAGACAGCTCCAACAGCTCAGAGACGTGAGCCTTCCACATATGAAGTACATCGCCATTTATGAACAATGGTATCCTACAGCATCGTTTATATATAAAAACTTTCTACATAGTTTGGGGATGTTATTGGTTTTTATGGAAAAAGTTGGTCAATTCAAAGATAATATAAATATTACACTGTCCCAACCGCAACACAGAGCACTTGCTTCCATCTAGTGGCCGTTAGGTGTATTGCGGTATAACTGGAGGAATATATTTTCTTTCTAAATCATTTTATAAGGGTTTATTTCTAGGTATAGGAACTGACTTTTATTGGGGTGCCTATATTTTTGACCTTGTGTTATTTTATTCATTTATTTCAGCCTAAAACACTGTAATATGACTATAAAGGCAAGGAAATATCAGAAAAAAACAATCATACGAAACTTCTGTCAGCTCGGTCGTGGGAAGAAGGAGAAGCGGACTGCGCTGTCGGTAGGTTTCTAATTATTTAATTTACAAGCTGAACTATGCTCATAAAGGCGAAACAATAACACACAAAGACAAAGGGAGCAGAGGGAACATATATACTGTGGGAAATGACTGTGGATGATGATCAGGTGCGCTAAACAAGACAACATGTGTGATGAGTTGATAAGATGGGCGGTGGTGTCAGAAGGCCAGAAATGATTCTAGGACCCAAAATATGCAAGTAGTGAAATCCGGCCAAAAACAGCCTGGACCTGGGAGGGTGGACAATATGCCTGGGAGGAGTAAGAAGATTGTTGAATATATTTGTTGACTGGTATGACTGTTGAATGTGAGGTTTGAGTCTCTGATCCCTTGTATTTAGGCTCCGAGAATCCAACTCTTTCAGTTTCTCTTGAAATAAGATATTGCTATGAACACGGCGGATCATTTTGAAAGTTGTAATACTTGCTAAATAGGCAACCCTTTTCATAGGTTCTTTGCCATCTCCTGCAGGGTCCGTAACATCCATGCGGCTTGTGGTGTCCTTGAAAAACAAGCTGGCTTTAAACAACACATCTACCCTTATTATGTGTGTCCTGAATGGGCCCCAAACAAAACACTTTTTGAAAAGTGTCCTATAATCTAGCACTAAATGTCATTTGACAATTCATAAAATGCGACTTCTGGTATTTCGGGGTTTGAATATATATCCACCAGTTGGCCCGTCTTCCAATTCCACTGCTGTGCCAACATTTCCTGGTGTAGTGGATGAATTTGAACTAAATGCTGCATCGGTTTCTTCAGGGGTGGCATGTTCATTGTGTCATCGCCATCAAAATGTATTATTTTGCCGACTTGCTGAGTAACATCCACATGAATGGCAGGACCTGTCAGGACTGTGGGTAGGGACCCAAGCGCAGACTGGGAGAGAGAGAGACTATCAGGCAGAGTAGTCGGGGACGGGCCAGAGGTCGTTGCACGAGCGGAGGGTGGCAGATCAACAATGGGTGGGGGCAGAGTAGTCGGGGACATGCGAAAGGTCGATTCACGAGCGGGCGACAGTAGTACAGGCAGGGAGCAGGCAGAATAGTCGGGAACAGTCAGGAGGTCGATACACGGGAAGTCTGTACATAGGAGTGTGAATCGCGAGAGAAAAGGTATGCTTACATAAACTATGATCCGGCAGGGAAGAGACAACAGTGGACTGTAGTTATACTGCAGGGGAGGAGGTGAGTGGAAACAGGTGTGTGATTGTGGATTGGGAACAGGTGCGGGAGTGGACGATGAGCCCGAGTGATCATGGCTCAACGATGCGTAGACCCGCCTCCACGTGATCGCGAAGGCGGGGGCGTGACAGGACCCAAGGTTTCCCAGCAGAACATTGCCAAAAGCATAACACTGCTTTGGGCAATGACACAGTTTTGACAAGCTTTGACAGGTTTTCTTTGCTGCATCTTTAAGTGTGTGACGTCCCTTTCTTTCCTCTGTGTTTCACTTTACACTCAGGACTCAAACCACTTGTAAAATTCTAAAATAACCATGGCTGATTACAGTATGACTTCTTAAAGTACCTCTCTGATGTGACTCTCTTTTTGTCGTTGTGAGGGTAAAGAAGTGCAGTCTAACCAGAATGTCATCATATAGGAAGTGAAGATTTTTGTAGAGAACTGTTGTTCAGAGAGAGTTAATTGTCACCAAAACAGAACGGGTCAAACCAGGCCCTGTGTTCAACTCTGTAAGTACAGTACAGTTTAAATCACTGTATTTCTAATGTACTGTAATTAATTTCTTTATAAAACATTAAAGAGATGGAGGTCTGACCACATGAATATCTACCACTACCTTCAGTAGATGAGAGTACTTAGTACTACAACAAAAACAAATAGTATTGTACTGCAGTAATACAGTAATGTAAACTGTGCTGTAGTTATTGAGTAGCAATATTAACCTTATTGAACTTTGTGCTCATACCAAAAACACAAAATCAGTTCTCACAGAGTAGAACACAGAACCAGGAATGAACCATTCTGTCTTGGTGACGTGTGACTCTCAAGGTAATGGTAGATATTCATTGATTTGATAATACCTCAGTCTCAGTGCTTCATCCTCCGTCTCTGTCATGGCATTTCCTTTACCTGACGGTAATTGTGATATGATGGTTTTGTTTGTGTAGGTAAAATAAAGCCTTTAGTGATACTGAAGCCCAACAATCCAATATTCAATAGAGAGACTGTCACTATCCGATGTGTCTTAAAACGAGGACACTCTGACTGGGAGTATTACTTTTATAAGAATGGTCAGTCAGTTTACTCTGACACAAAATCTGAGTACAGAATCAGTCCTGTCTACACATTTTACAGTGGTGAATATCATTGTATCAGTACCCCATTGAAAACGTTATGCTCTCTGATATTACTGGATGTTCGTCTTAGAAGGGCTGAGAAAAAATATACACAAACAATGAAGTTACAGTATTGTTCAAAAATGAGTGGTCACTTTCCTAGTTTTTGAAAGAAAAGCTAATTTTATATACATTTAAATAACATCATACGAATCAGAAATACAGTGTAGAAAAATGTTGTAAATGACTTGTAGCTGGAAACGGCTGATTTTCAATTTAATATCTACATCGATGTACAGAGGCCCATTATCAGCAACCACTACTCATGTGATCTAATGACATGTTGCTTGCTAATCCATGTTTACTAGGGGTGTAATGGTGCGCAAAAGTCATGGTTCGGTACATACGGAGGATTGTAATTCACAGTTCAGTATGATTTCAGTACAGTGGAAAAAGAGACGTAAAATAAAACATTTCTTAAAATATTGATAATGTTGTTAACAGTGGCAAATTGGCCATAATTCCCTTAACAAAGTAAGGCACAAAGTTTTGGCTTGTGGTATTTACGTGGCTGTATCCCGTATGCTAGGCTACTTCAGTTGCTACCTTACAGCTCCAAGACCAATCTCCGGAGGGGGAAGTTCTGAGTTAGAACTTTAGTTCTGCACACAAAAATGTAATGTTCATGGTTAAAACTAGACTGGTCATTCGGGTCACAACAACCCCTGTACTGGACTGTATGTACACGTGTACTGTTACTCCACTAATGTTTACCATTTAAAAAGGATCATTTAACTTAAGCAATATTGGCGGTTGTTTGCACTGCTGAAAATTGTTGTGTTGATTAAAGCAGCAATAAAATTTGATGACTAGTTCCATTTCTTCAGCGTCCATGTTTGTGGACAGGCTTAAAAGGGTGAGATACAAAGAACTTTAAACTCTGGGATGCCGAGCATCAAGGCAGGACTGCAAAGAAAAAGCCGTATCTCTGACTGGCCAATAATAAGGAAGCATTAAGATGGCTAAAAAATATTCTCAAATTATGTAACGTGCAAGAATTTTCCTGTTGAGGGTTGTGGGTGTATGTGGGGAGCTGGCCATAATCCGTTTCGCTCTGGGGGAATGTTCAAGAGGCCTATTGCTGTAGAAAATAAACTGTTCTGGGGGAAAGAGGTTTTGGTCCCGATAGACCTCAACCTTCTACTAAAGAGGACAGTTCTGAATAATCTATTTCCAGGTTGAGAGGGATCAGCCCGAATCTTTTCCGCTTGCCTCTGTGTCCTGAGGTGTGTAGGTGTGTATGTGTGAAGAGCCATGTTGGCCACGTTCTCCACAGATCTGTTGGCTCTGTAGGCAAACTGCAGGGTTGTGATAGTCTTGAGGTGGAACAGTACAAGGCGCTCAAATGACTTCATAACTACAGAGGTCAGGGTGACTGGTTTGTAGAAATTAAGTCCTATGTTCCTTGGCTTCTTGTGGCCTGGGATTATGATGGGGGACTTAAAACATGCTGGGATTTGACATGTCTCCAGTGAGCTGTTGAAGATGTCAGTAAACACAGCAGAAAGATGACTTGCATAGTGCTTTAAGGTAGTAGGGGAGACACCAACAGGCCCTGCTGCTTTTTAGGGGTTCCTTCTAACCAACTTATATTACATTTCTTGTCTAGCCAACTTATATTCAATACCCTATATAGCCTCAATGTGTCTATTCTTTCTCAGTAATTTATATTTCTTTCTAAAGGCCTGCCAACAGCCTCAGTGAGTGTCTCTCCTCATGATCTCCTCTATTCTGGAGAGACTGTTACTCTGCAGTGTGACATACCAGTGTCAAGGGAGAAGAACAGATCGTCCCCAGTCATCACAACTCAGTGTTTCGCTCCACATCAAAGTCACTGGTGAGTTTAGTTTTCCAAGGTTGTTTATCTTTTTCATTCATAGTGGTGAGTATGTTATCCACTTAAACCTGTTTAAAACCAACAGCTAATCAACCAAAGGCCACAATGAGTTCAGACCAACCGGATATATTGATAGGCGACCTTATGACACTGACCTGTACAAAAAAATCTAGTAATGTAAACATCTCTTGGGCAAACTACAATACCTTACTATGTTCACTGTAAGATTGACATTTTGAATCCTTTCCTCTGTCTCATCACAGATTGCCCCAAACTGTTTTGAGTATCTCTCCTCTGTGGCTGAGCCCTGGAGACTCACTGACTCTGTTCTGTGAAGTTAATGAGTTGTCTACAGGCTGGAGGTTCTCCAGGTACAAGACTGTTCCCTACAGAGATGGGTTACCCTCTCTATTGGACAAGTCCTACTCTGTAGAGCCCCTATCTGGATATGAGACTATTGAAGAGTCTTACACTCTGAGTCTTGCTGGTCCTAATGACACAGGAGGATATGTGTGTAGAGCTGGGAGAGGAGACCCAGTCTATTACACAGACTACAGTAAACCTCAGTTTCTCTGGTCTGGAGGTAATTGTATTAGAACTGCATTAAATTATTTTGAAGGTTTCCTGATCTGTACAAAATGTATAACTAAATATTTATTACTCTTCACTGACCTTTTTTCAGATCTGCAGTCTTCAGTGTCTATCAGAATGAGTCCCAACAGAACTCAACACTTCACATCAAAGTCTCTCTCACTGACCTGTGATCTGAAGGGAAACTCTACTGGATGGAGACTGATGAGATACACACAGACAGGACTGTGGGATCAATAACAGGGTCCACATGTACCATCTCCTCCACACAGACAGGGGACAGTGGAATGAACTGGTGTGAGTCTGGATCAGGACAGTACAGTAATGCAGTCAACATCACAGTGTCTGGTAGGTCCATAGGACAACATTGACCAATCTCTGTGACTCTGCAGTGTACATACAACCAAACAAACACGAACATCACTACTGATTTCTACAAAGATGGAGTACTCATCAGTAGTAAGACGACAGGAGAAATGACCATCCCCAGAGTATCAAAATCAGATGAAGGTTTCTATCAGTATAAATCTAGTATAGGTGAATCTCCAGTAAGCTGGGTGACAGTGAGAGGTAGGAAGGTGTGTGTGTGTGTGTGTGTGTGTGTGTGTGTGTGTATGTGTGTGTGTGGGTATATGTGTGTGTGTGTGTGTGACCTGTATGTAATGCGTGTGTATTAATAGTCCCTCCAGGTTCTCCTATCTCCATCTCTCTGTCCAGACTGCTGTGTGATATACTGGTAGTGTCTCCATTTTTACTGGTGTCCATCATACTGATGGTGAAATATTGCAGAGCTGGAGGTGATGACTTTCCTACTGTGGATCTTTAAGCAACTGATCCAGCTCATTTCTTCACAGTTTAAGGTTGAATGAAACCGTTCATTAAAACTGTGCCCAGTGTCAGATATTCTTATAGAATATATTTTATTGTTGCTGTTTCTTTTTCATATATCAAACTAACCTGTTCATATTTTTAAATTAGTATTTCTGTTTCTTAGAATATACTATATGTGCAATTATTTCTTGCAGTGAAACGTTTTTGGTTTTACATTTTTATAATCATTAGAATTAGGGCGGGTTAAATAATTTGTTGGAAGTCCTTTTATAAAAATGTTCAAATGTTCAAATCTTCATCATCTTTGTTAACATGGTATTTTTATGTTTGTGTTTACAGTAAAATAGTTTAAGGTAACCCTTTGTACATTATATGATGCCATACATATGTTCCATGTCTATTACAATGTTGAGATGAAGAAGAGAAAAGGAATTAGATTGAAGGCTTTCTGTTATTTCATGGTGACCAATGACCTTTTTCCTTTTATGTGGAATAGTTTCAAGCCTGTCCCTGAAGGGGGCGAAAACAAACCCAGACCTCAATTTCCATGACTATACTGTACCCACTAAACGTGAAAACTGTCACTGCTTTCCACATGTAATGTACCTGTTAATTTTTGCTCCTTTACCAACGTTGCACATAAACAACAAGGCCCTAACAATTTAAACATTTGTCAAATAAAGTAGGTCCATCTATACTGTAGTGATATAGTGTACATTATGTATTTTGATTAAAAAAATATTTTCCCTACTCCTCTGCAACCAGCAGCTATTAATGATGAGCTTTCAGTCTGACTCCTTCATGAAAAATGACACCAGCATCTGTAAGATTAACTGATGAATTTACCCTTTATCTAGTAATCCAAGGAAAGCAATCTGTCCTTATACCCAGTAGTGGAACCAGCTTCCCCGTTGAAACTAAAACAGCAGAATCCCTGCTTCAGTTGTGGTTTTGTAAGTAACGATTGACATCAAATATTAATGTAAATATTATATTTTGTTAGAACATAATCAGTGGCCTAGGGAGTTACAGAGTATTTTTACTCACTGTTTCTATCAATGAAGAATAAATACACATCTGTAAAATGTTTATATTACATTAATATCATTCTAATTATTGTTATAATTCCAGTGAAGTATTTACAATTTGAATTTCCTTAGAAAATACTGAAATTGAAAGGACCAAATAATATTTTACATTGAAACATTGAATGTTATGGGCATTGAGTTAATTATGTGGATATGAACGGATCTGTATATTAATACCGACAGAAAACCATATTTCTGAATTGACCGTTGTCATAAAAAACTATATTCAACAAAATAATACATCTAGATGTTGACAGGAATGGGAGGCCCGATGCTGCGAGTGGGGTGTCAGGAGCACCTTGTTTTCCTCTTGGTGCTCCTGGAGGCTTTGACAGCGCCTCCCCTCCCTCATACAGGACCCACAGGCCGACCTGGGTCCTGTGTGGTACTTGATTACAGTGAACTGTGAATTATTTTTCAGCTTATTAAAGAGAGACAGGGGAGAGAAAAGGGGCAACAGTAATGTCGCCAATGATTCGTAAACAAAGGTGTGTGTAATCTAAATTAACCTGTTAGCTCAGTCCATTGTGAAATAGGTTACTTTTGCTTCCCTATTAGTTACTTAATGTCTTCACAGAAAATTCTGAGTGTTTACATTTCATTTAGTCCATGCAGGGAAACCTATAACAAGGTCCAACAGATGCAGCTGCAGTCTCAGCAGCTCCCTGAACCAGCCCTACTCCCTGTCTGTCTGTCCGTCCCTGTACCCCTGAACCAGCCCTACTCCCTGTCTGTCTGTCCGTCCCTGTACCCCTGAACCAGCCCTACTCCCTGTCTGTCCATCCTCATACCCCTGATCCAGCCCTACTCCCTGTCTGTTCATTCCTGTCCCCCTGAACCAGCATGCCCTCATTCCACCCTCATGGCGACTGTTTTGGACAATTTGGTCAGAAACATGCAGAGAAAACACAACAGTGTCAATGACACATTGCATGAACTATGACATAGTTTCTCACATCAATTCATCATCACAGCAACCCTTTATTTTTATCTGGATTGAAGAAGACAATCAAGCCAAAGTGAGAAATCCAGCCAATCAGTAACCACAATGCGGTCTATATTCAACACACATCATATAATGACCAACAAGGAAGTTTGAAAAAACTGTTTTGAACTGATTTGAAGCTACAACAAAACACATTCTATTAAATTCTCTATCAGAGGAAAATAAAATGTTTTCAAAAATACCATGGTGGAGGATATAGAGTAGGAGGACTCACTGTTTGGAGAAGCATGAGAAGGGACCAGCAGACATTTCTATAAGACGTTGGGATTTTTCCTCCGGCTGTCTGTCTACCTCATTATTCTGTCACTGGTAGGTAGCAGTTGAGAAACCAAAACATACATTCAAAGGAGTTGTGGCAAAAATGATTAAGTCTTCATCTTGGTCAAACAGGAAGTCAAACTCTTTCAAATGGTTTTCTGAAACTATCCCTTCAGCCAGCTCCAGACACTGCATCAATAACAAGCGCAACCTGATAAAATCTTTACTTTCCTACATTTATGGGTTTGGTTTTAATGCCTGCAGTTGTCCTGTGTCATTCTGATTGTACTAGGTATATTTTATATGGTGAACTAATATATATATATAATTTATAGCATACAGACCTCATATCTATTTAGATTTAATAGTTGTGTTTTATTCACCAAATTTTCAGCACAAACACTGATGATGCATTAATTATGTCATTTTTTTTGGTAGCATATTTCCTTTTGTACATGAAACTGTAACATACATGAATAACTCATGTGTCCACCATGAATTGACAGGTTTGAATCACAGCTAGATAGCAAGACAACTGTGCATGGCTGTATGTCAATGTTGGCTATGTAACTGTTGATCTTCATTAACTTTCTGTTTACTACATTTGTTTATGTTTAATGTAACTTGTTTAACATACTTTTATGATCATACATGCATTTATATAGCCTACTGCGCCTTATTTTCTCTTGTACTGGTTTGCATGATTAAACTCGATCGTCATTTAAACATTCCTTTTTACTTTATTTTGGTCAAACAGATTTGGGTGTGATGGAATTTGCAGAATGAATATTTTTGTAAATGTAGAATATGAAACTGTATATCACAGCTATGACAGTTCATCACTTTTCACTGCCTATAACTTGTTAGGCTTAAAAGCAGCTCATAGCCATGTTGTACTGACCATTAATCTCCCCACATTTTTACTTAACTATATGTGCATTCAGAAAATTTTCAGACGCCTTCACTTTTTTTCACATTGTTATAGCCTTGTTGCTACATTACAGCCTTATTCAAAAATGTTTTTTTTATTCCTTATTAATTCACACACAAAAACCCATAATGACACACAATAACCCATTATGCAAGTTTATAAAAATAAAATCTCAGTCAAACATTTACAAGCATTTGACATGAATTAATGATCAAAGAAATCATCCATTGTCATGACCCCATGTCATTTAAAAAAGTTACATTTAAAAAAACTATTCGTTGATGGCATGGTATGATACAAAAATCCATCAGGTGTGTGCGTGCGTCACTGGGTATGTGATGTTTGTCACATTTCTGTGATTGGGTTAATCTCCCTCAGGGTCCTGCAAAACACAAAGTTTGTTAGGAAATACTTAGATATACTGTAAAATCACACCATTATTTCCATACCCTTTTATAGACATTATTTAGTCTTACTGTGGACTGTCTTTATGGGAGAATAGACTGTTTCTGACTCTGGTGGAGGTGTTGATTCTGTAGTAGATGGGAAATAAACAGAAGAAGAGATTTGTTTTACACAGGATATTATCCTGCTATTCAATAGGTTAAAGAGGTAATGAGGTCATGACTGGGAAAAGATGAAGAGGGATGCCTAGTCTTACTCTTCTTCTTCTGGGTTTTGATCATCTTTCTGAGGTCAATCTCTGCATAGGTTACATCAACTGGCCCAGAAGATGCTGACAATGGAAATGTCCAGGTAAATAATCAAGTTGATTAGCATATTGATTGTTCTGTATCTTAGTCCAAAACTACAGAAACACAGATTTGAATGTGGCTGATCGTCCACTTGTAGAAGATACCTGTAGTTTTCACTTTCTTAATCTGAGAGTAGACTGCATCATTTAGAACAGTAGACTTTTCTGAGGAAGAGTGAATCATTTGTTTTTGTTATTCAGATTTAATTCTGTGAGGAATAACTGTATTAATGCATGGCACGGTTGAGTCACCTATTTTTTTCCTGTCCAACTTCTTTGGATGAATCTGGGCGTATGTTACATCACCTGACCCATATGCAGAAACATCTGCAGAATCTGATACATAAAACAGGTACAATCACTTATAGACACAGTCTGCAATTCTGGCCACTGGTTGTTAAGGTGGAGCTGATCAGCCAGAAAGATTCACTAATAATTGTATGTTACAGTGGGTCATGTACTTATGTGATGATTTGAACCCCATGTCATCAAATCCAATGGTTTTCACTGCTGACCTGTAAACCCAACATCAGGAGACTGACCATACTGACCTGTATACCCAACATCAGGAGACTGACCATACTGACCTGTATACCCAACATCAGGAGACTGACCCTACTGACCTGTATACCCAACAACAGGAGACTGACCATACTGACCTAAAAACCCAGCATCAGGAAGCTGACCATACTGACCTGTATACCCAGCATCAAGACATTGAATCTGGGTAGATCCTTGGTCCTGTTGGGGGTCCTGGTTGTTGTTCTGGGGATGGACGGGCCTACAGGTTGAAATACATTATTGATGAACACAGGCAATATGTTACTGCATGAATGAACATTGTACGTATAGAGACCGATGTACTCACCAGAATATTCTGTTTGAAGAAAAACCTAAAAAGACAAGTACACATTGTAATATTAGGTTATTTTTTTATTTGAACAAACATAACCTTAAAATTAAGAAATTGTAAAAGCCTTACTTTTGCTGTTTTTATATTGACAAAGCAAGACCAGGAAGATGGTCAGAAGAACAGCAGCAACAACCGGACCCACAACCTCTCCTACTAGGACTGATGTAGAAGATCCAGTTACTACAACAGGAGAGAGAACAGCATAACCATGCAGGATAAAGTTAGTTAATAAAATATAAAAATAAAGTCACAGCAAATCAAATCAATAAAGTAGGAGACATTTTTCATTATGCTTTGGATACAGAACATACATTTATGTTTAGACAACCTGCAAGACTGTAGAGTCTATTCTTAACAAATCACTGACAACCACTGACTTAACACTACATAATAAATCACACACTACCACTGATAAAGGTAATGTGATCATAATACATTTCTCACCTCTCACTCTTACCCAGCTTTCAGGAGATTCTATTTGATCAGATTTGCATTTATAGGAACCTTCATCTGACTTAGATACTGCAGGGAAGGTCATCTCTCCTGTGGTTTCAATACTGGTGAGTACTCTGTCTTTGTAGAAATCAGCCTTGGGGTTAGTGTTTGGTGGATTTCTATACATACAACGAAGAGTCACAGAGTCTCCTTCAGTCACAGAATGGACAGGGCTCTCTAGGATCACATCACCATCTGTGTACCATATTAAAAATAACACTGTATATCTGGAATCAACACTTATTCACTGGCTTAAGAGCTTCCAACATTCAGGTGAACAATAATACATAATATCTCATATTAGAATAATGAAATGACTGCCTCATGGACCTACCAGACACTGTGATGTTGACAGCATTACTGTACTGTCCTGATCCAGACTCACACCAGTACACTCCACTGTCCCCTGTGTGTGTGGAGGTGATGGTACATGTGGACCCTGTTATTGATGCCCAGTTAGGGGAACATCCTGACTCCACTCCTGTATCTGTGTATCTCATCAGTCTCCATCCCGTAGAGTTTCCATTCAGATCACAGATCAGTGAGAGAGACTTTGATGTGAAGTGTTGAGTTCTGTTGGGACTCATTCTGAGAGACACTGAAGACTGCAGATCTGAACAAAGACAGAGTCAAATCTTAAATTGTTCATTTTGTACACATCACGGTCACCTAAATGGAATTCGATGTACTTACCTCCTGACCAGAGAAACTGAGTTTCACTGTAGTCTGTGTAATAGACTGGATCTCCTCTCCCAGCTCTACACACATATCCTCCTGTGTCATTAGGACCAGCAAGACTCAGAGTGTAAGACTCTTCAGTAGTCCCATTTCCAGATAGGGGCTCTATAGAGTAGGACTTGTCCAATGGAGAGGGTAACCCAGGTCTGTAGGGAACAGTCTTGTACCAGTAGAACCTCCAGCCTGCAGACAGCTTTTTAACTTCACAGATGAGAGTCACTAAATCTCCAGGGTTCAACCACTGAGAAGAAATACTCAGGACAGTTTTAGGTCGATCTGTGATGAAACAGAGTAGACGATTTAAAACAACAATCATACAAAGTATTATAGTTTGCTATTGGGATGTTTACATTATGTGATATCCTTACATGACACGGTCAGTTGTACAGCATCACTGGTTTTGGATTCCTTGTTTCCCTTTACACCCATACAGATATACGACCCAGTATGAGATGTGTAGACAGCACTGATTCTGTACTAAGTCTTTGTGTCAGAGTAAACTGACTGACCCTTCTTATAATAGTTATACTCCCAGTCAGTGTCTCCTCCTCCCTGTATGTCACATCTGAGAGTAACAGTCTCTCCCACGAATATATGGGTCCGGTTGGGTTGAAGGGTCAGAACAGCATCAGGTCTCTCTGGACAGAAACAACACATACAGCTACCTCAACTGAATGAACAGACACATGCTTTAGAAAGTATTAATGTACCTACACATCACTATAGCTCTATGAGATACATTTAAGGTGATAGATCAAGGTGACTAAATATCATGACCAAGGTGTTTGGACTCACCATTAACCTGTATGCGGACTGGTTCACTGTACTGGGTGAAGTACACAGGGTCTCCTCTCCCAGCTCTACACCTGTACTGTCCTCCATCAGAGACACTGACCTGCCTGAGTGTGTAGGAGAAACCAGAAGTTGTAACTACTGGTTCAGAGTCTTGCCTGTGTCTGTACCAGTAAAATCTCCATCCAGAAGACTCTACAGTACAGGTCAGTGTCACACTCTCTCCTGTCAATATCTCCTTTTGGTCTGAACTCAATGTGACCTTTGGTTGATTAGCTGTTGGTATTTAAACAGGTTTAAGTAGTTAACACTCACCACTATGAATATAAATGATGAAAAACCTTGGAATAGTTAACTTACCAGTGACACTGATGTGGAGGGAAACACTGCGTTGTGACGACTGGGGACGATCTGTTCTTCTCCCTTGACACTGGTACTGACTCACCTGGTCAGACAGAGTGGTGATGGTTTTAGAAGGTGAACCAGGACTCAGTTGTTGTTTATTTCTGTACCACCAGTATGTCCAGTCTGTGTAGTCTGATATGTCACACTGCAGAGTAACAGTCTCTCCAGAGTAGAGGAGCCAATGAGGAGAGACTCTCACTGAGGCTGTTGGTAGAGCTGTAGAAACACAAATTTTAATTAAACAAAATACAGTTACATCTACAATCTTTCTTAAGTATGATCTTACCTTTGTATAATAATAAAACTGATGCCAAACCAAAACACTGACAGACTAAATAGACACATTGAGAGTCATTATATTATGTGGATATTGAATATAAGTTGGTTTCTAAGGGATCTTACCAGTAACACTGATGTTGTGATTAGGACTAGTATATGATGACTGGGGTCCACCTGCCCTCTTCCCCCGACACTGGTACAGACCAGCCTGGTCTGGGAGAGAGATGGTGATGGTTTTACTGGTCTGTCTGGGAAGCTGTTGGTTGTCTCTGTACCAGACATAAGACCAGGCATTGTAATTTGTTATGTAACACTGTAGAGTAACTCTGTCTCCTGTGTACAGTGGCTCCCAGGGCGAGACAATCTTCACTGAGGCCCTGGGCAGATCTCTGAAAACATAAAAAATTGATTAAACTACATCCGTACTTGTGTATTTCTTTCTCAACCCTTTAGAGAAAAACATTCAGTGATAATAGACATCAATCTGTTTTCAATGAGGCTTCAAATATTAATAATAGAGTGGTCTGCAAAAATTTGGGCAACCTTGTTAATTTCCATGATGTTCCTTCATAAATCGTTGGTTCTTAGGATAAAAAAAATCAGTTAAATATATCATATAGGAGACAAACACAGTGATATTTGAGAAGTGAAACGAAGTTTATACCATTTACAGGAAGTGTGCAATGATTGTTCGAACAAAATTAGGCATGTGCATAAATTTTGGCACTACAATCAAAAAAAATAACTCAATATTTAGTAGATCCCCCTTTTGCAGAAATAACAGCTTCTAAACGCTTCCTATAGCTTCCTATGAGGGTCTGGATTCTGTTTGGAGGTGTTTTGGACCATTCCTCTCTACAAAACACCTCTAATTCATTCAGGTTTGATGGTTTCCGAGGGACTGAGATGGCCATTCCAGAACGTTGTACTTGTTCCTCTGCATGAATGCCTTAGTAGATTTTGAGCAGTGTTTAGGGTCATTGTCCTGTTGAAAGATCCAGCCCCGGCGCAGCTTCAGCCTTGTCACTGATTCCTGGACATTGGTCTCCAGAATCTGCTGATATTTGGTGGAATCCATGCGTCCCTCAACTTTAAC
>JACXGJ010011962.1:0-18829 GCA_016801105.1 Esox niger | reverse complement strand
CACTGTCTTCCATGGTATATCTAATGCTTTGGAAATTATTTTGTACTCTTCTCCCGACTGATTTCTTTCAACAATGAGATCCTTCTGATTCTTTGGAAGCTCAATGCGGACCATGTAACATTTTGACAGGGGTGTGTAGACTTTTTATATCCACTCTAGACGTATCTCCTCACTAAGAAAATGTTTGCCATCATGGATGCTCAGACATGTTTGTAATTTTGAAAAACACTTAAAACACTACTCATATGATCAATCTTGATGTAATTTGACATTTGGCCTCTACAGTGCCTTGCAAAAGTATTCACCCCCTTTGGCTTTTTACTTATTTAGTTGCAATACAGTCTTTAGTTATTTTTTTTAAATCTGAATTGGATGTGATGGATCAGAACACAACAGTCTAAGTTGGAGAATTGAAATGAGAAAAATATACACATAAAACTAAAAGTGGCATGTACATATGTATTCACCCCCTTTTTTATGAAGCCCATAAAAAGCTCTGGTTCAACCAATTACCTTCAGAAGTCACATAATTAGTGAAATTACGTCAATCTGTGTGCATGATCTGTCAGTACATACAGACATCTTTTTTGAAAAGCCACAGAGGCTGCAACACCTAAGAAAGAGGCACCACTAACCAAACACTGCCATGAAGATCAAGGAACTCTCCAAACAAGTAAGGGACAATGTTGTTGAGAAGTGCTAGTCAGGGTTAGGTTATAAAAAAATATCCAAATCTTTGATGATCCCCAGGAGCACCATCAAATCTATCATAACCAAATGGAAAGAACATGGCACAACAGCAAACCTCCCTGTCTACTCCACTCCCATCTGAACTCCCCGCCATGCCAGTTCTATGAGTGGAGTAGACGTCCTTGTCCATTCAAGCAAGTCGCGTACCCCACTTCAGTCTCCTGTTACACCTTTCTTCTTCAGAAAAGTTTACCAGAGACCGGTCAGGACATGAACCCTACGGGCGACGCTCCACTCATAGAACTGGAGTTACGAAAGTAACTATCGTTCTATTTCGTGAAGCTTTGCCCATAGGGGCTTCACTCCTATTGGTTTAGGGCAAAGCAAGCAAGCCCAAAATGTACTCCCTGCCGGTCACCCACCTCACTCAGAGACAAGTGTCCAACAGAACAGCTCAGGAGTGTGATCTCCACATGTCCCCAAGCCGCGTCCATCCCATTCAGCTATCGTAATGTACGTCCGTGTGTCAACACCCGGTTCACAGTACAAACGCACAAACAACAACAACCCTGCTGGTACTTCCTCAGTCAGTGTAAATTCTGCCTCGGAGCGTCCAATGCCAGCCCAAAACACATGCCGAGACCCCAGCTCGGCGCCCGAATGAACGCTCAAGCGTCCAGCCGACAACTCGGCCAGGAGTACCGTGCCTCCGGGCAGAGCCCCTGAGGACTATCCATCCTCCATGTCCTGCATCCCGTACTCAAATCCCCGCCTAAGCCACACTGAGCACCGATTGAGCTAACGTCCTCGCAGCCATATCACGCAAGTAGAAAGGGACAAATGGCAAGGGCGTCCCCCACGACGCCGCCGCGTAAATGTCCTCCACTCCCACGCCCCTGAACAAGGCGGCCACACGTGGAGTGCACCCCAAACCCCTCAGGCGCGGGCTTGCCGCAGCACACATAAGCAAGACCAATCGCCTCACACAACCAGTGAGACAGACGGTGTTTCGACAATGGCTGGCCCACCTTATGGCGACCATAACACACGAAGAGCTGGGGCGCGGTCCGTATCACAGCTGTGCACAGCACATACTGTGCCAAAGCGCGCACCGGGTACAGGCGATGCAACCTCTCCTCCCTTGCACTCATGTGGGGAGATTGAAAACGCCCACAGCACCATCTTCATGGAACGAAACAACGCCTTAATGACCTTGGGAAGAAGAGTTAGGCAATAACACCGCCCTACTGCCATCATCATTTATGATGAGGCAGCCAGGGGTAGAGGTCTCTGCGTGTAGCGCCCTCAGAGACCTGTATCCAGCTCTGTACCGCCAACAGGTGGAGGGGCAGAGACCTGACCCCACCCTGCCTGTTTACGTACATGACCGCTGTACGATTGTGTACGACCACACCAATACATCCCGACCCCGCAGGGCTGATGTGAAGTGTAGCAGCACGCGCCTGATTGTGTCCAATTCCAGCCAGTTGATGTGGCGTTCCGACGGAGACCACACCCCCCTGAATACAACCGGCACGTTCCGCCCCAGCCGGTCAGAGACCCGTCTGTGAAGACCAGGACCCGTACCGACACTCTGCTCATTGGCACTCCCCGTCGCAGAGTGCAAGGGTCTCTCCAGTACGTCAGGTCCGACTCAAGAGAAGTTGGAACCTTGACCAACCGACGGTGGTGCCGCACCGGATCCTACCGAAGCCGTGCAATCCAGCACTGAAGGCCTATAATGCGCAACAGGCCCAGCGGGACCACTGCATGGGCCAAAGACATCAGTCCCAATAGCGACATGATCGAGAACACGGAGAGCGTCCGCAGAGTCCAAAGCTCACAGGGTGGTCTCCCTCTGTGCCTCGGACACCCACGACCTCATATCTACTGTGGACAACTGGAGCCCTAGAAAAAACAGCAGTTCACTGGGCTGCGGCGCGCTCTTCTTCCAGTTCACCGCAAACGCCAGTTGCGTGAGCTGCCTCACCAACAGGAACGTGTGAACCCAAACCTGTTACGCCGAGTGTGCCAACACCAGCTGGTCGTCCAGGTAGGCCAAAACTGACCCCCTGACCCCTCATTGGACCCAACGCTGCCTTGGTGAAAGGCCCATGGTGTTGCAGGCCGCCAGGGACTGCACCGACAGGGCGTACTGCTTTTCCGCCAAGCTGGTGGTGACGCGGTCCTTGACGGACGGCAGGGCTGGGCGCTTGTTGCTCCACGAGCCGAGGTTGGGCACCAGAGACTTAACGAGGGCATCCTCCAGCGGGGGAATGCCCTTCGCTAAAATCTCTAACCTGCCCTTCACCGCAGTGAAGGTTAGGTGAGACTTCATCAAGCCGCACGTGACAAACGGGGCACCGCAAGCCTCTTCAACATACTTCCGTAGCGCTGGTACCTCGGGGGCCTTAATTCCTTAATTGGTGAAGCATGAGGCAGCCGGGACCAGCAGACTGAGTCGAAAATGTCGACCCCCTCCTCAGTTGCAGGCACTGGCATCGGGATGTTGAGACGCCATGCCGCCACTGAAACGGCAGTATAAAACTGGGTCTTCAGCGCCAGCTGGTTGACGCCCACCTCCCTCCTGGGAGCAACCTCTTCCTCCTCTTCCTCCACAAGAAGAACCAAAGGAAAAATACAGGATGCACAGACAATTGGAACATGAGACATTTTGCCCACATGCCGAGCAGCAGCAAGGAAAGATCTCCCATGTATGGAATTCAGCATTCAAAGACAAAGGATTTCCTGGCGATACCTGGAACAGACATTAACTAATATAATCACTGATTAAGAGCTTTAAGTGTGTTTCCAAAAATGTATCGTACCTTAATACTGAGTAGAGCTGGAACTTATCAAGGAAACCTGATCACTTCCCTTGATAATGACCACACTTATTCAAGTGAATAATAATTTAAAAGCACTATGAATGTAAATAGCATGTTCTAATAGACATTCAAAATAGCCTGTTTTGTTCTGTCATGCTTGAACATGTTTTAATAGGTATTCAAGGAATTGCCGTTTTTTTTGTGCTTTGTCATGTTCACTATGTAAATTTAACTCAAACGTATTTATTGCGTTGATGATAATGTTTAAAACCTTATGGCCTCAAGAGGCTAACAGGCCCACCGCATGGTAATCATGTGTTGCCTGCTGAGCTGTTCACTAGCACACGTGGGTACATGTGATTGCGTTAGGTGGGTCAGGAGGAACGCGTTAGTGAATGTGTTTTTAACATTTTTACTTTGTTGTTTTGATGAATATACAGTATGCAACTCCATATTGAATGGATTCCAGATCCATCCCTATTACCAATTCTCAATTTTTCATGTCCGTCCCGTCTCCTGTGGCCGTATTCGTATCCATGATTCTGCTTTCACTCATGGTGTCACTTTCCATTGACTTAATGAAGTGAAAGCAGGGGGGATGTATGATATGATAACTGATTATGATTGGGAGGAGTTGATCTTAGGGCTCAAAGCAAATCAAATTGGTACTTATAAGGAGTTAAAAGAACATTGATTTTTTTCTCTGTTTGTATAGTTGAAAACGGAGCATTGTTTTATATTTTCCATCTACAGTATATTTTTATTTGGGAACTGTTTGTTTGACGTACAGTCTAACATTTTAATGGTGAAATAGTGTAGATATAAAAAAAAAAATATTTGGCTAAGCAAAGTCAAGTCTGATTGTACAATGGAATCTCATTCCACTGCCATGTGCTATCGGGCATAAATATAGCACAATGAATAAAACATCAAACAACCCAGTTCTGGATGGGAAAGGAAGTTTGCAATAGACTTTTATGGAAACTTGTCGGAATAAGGTGTAAGCGTCACTCTAATGATGGAACTTCTAAGATCCACAAGTTTTCCAGACTGATCTGTTGTCTTCATTGTTGGGAGTTGACGAAACAATAACCAGTGAATGAAAGTCTAATGGACTGTTGAACCACTCAAATCGTTGTTTTGCAGTTATACTTTCAATAGATCGGCAAATCACAACCCCTTTTCTGATGATACATCATGTCACTGACTGGACACAGACAACTGAGTGTGTGAGTAACAGCAACATGTTCTAGAAGGATTTCTACAACCACACTGGTCGAATCAGTTCCAAATCTTCCTGAACACTCACATCAAGTGATCTGACCCTGGCATCGTTCTGCCATGTGAGTGGTCAGGAAGATTTCGAACTGATTTGACCAGTGTAGACTTGACTTTGCTTAGCCAAATAAAAAAATTGTTACATCTGTGCTATTCCACCATTAAAATGTAAGACCTTACGTCAAACAGTTTCCAAATAAACCAATTAAAAACATACTGTAGATGTAAAATGTAAAACATAACAGATGCCAATGCTCTGTTATAACCATGCAAACATAAAAAAATGACATTTTCATGCAACTCCTTATAAGTACCAATTTGATTTGCTTTGAGCCCAAAGCTCAACTCTTTCCAATCATAATCAGTTATCATATCATACATCCCCCCTGCTTTGACTTCATTAAGTCAATGGAAAGTGACAATATGAGGGAAAGCAGAATCACGGCGAATACGGCAACCTGAACCTGCACTGGCCATCATTTCGGGATGGACATGAAAAATAGAAAATTGGCAATAGGGATGGATCTGGACATTTTTAATACATTTTGCTGTGTTTGTAAGATACCAGCAGATGTGATTTTGAAGACTGTGCAATTATATTATTAAGTGCATTTTGAATTTTCCTTAACTTCATGTTTTACAGCTTTATTGTTAGTTAATGGTACACGATCAGTATATTTCATGATATGAGTTAAAGAGTAACTCAAATCTACTTTGTACTACAATACCAAATTTCCAGGAATTATTCATTAATCCATGCACATAACACGTAATGTACAGCTTAATCAATGTGTTGCATTGATTAAGCTGTATATTACGGGGTGTTGGTCCTGCGGAAAAAAAGAATATTACACCTTAATTTACAAACTAAGTATATTTCACGGTAAAATGAAGGGATTACTAATGGATCAATCAATTAAAAACCATTAATTTACACCTTGATTACAATTAAAAACCCTTAATAAACCTCTTGAAAAACCATTAAACAACACCTTAATTTGATCAATATTAATAGGCTACAGTTTAGGGTTAAAATTAATGGGTTTTGTTTCATAGTTTAATGTTTAAAGGGTCACTATGATGATATCAAACCAATCATATACCATTGTTTTCTGTCCATGAGGCGGTGAGGTGACGGATTGGTACGCCATCTCCCGCATTCTCCAGTTTACCAACAGCCATGAACTCATCCCAGTCCCATTTGTCTTGTCATTAATTGTTCACACCAGGTCCCAATCATCCAATTAGTATGTGTTTTTAAATATTCCTCCTCTGCTCCCCTCAGTTGTGAGTCATTGGTTCATGTCGGTCGTTCTCAGTGGTGAGTGTATGTACCTATGCTCCTTTTGCTTCCTTTTTTGCAGTTTACATCGGTGCTCTGTATTTTCTGCTCTGTTGTTTTGTGTGTGTTTATCATTAAGAGTAACCGAACTGCAACTGTCTGCCTCTGCCTGGTCCGCTTCACCCCACCACACAAGCGTTCTGACAGTCCAGCACATATACAGCAACAATACAATACAATAAGAAGTGTTTTGATTGGCTTGCAAAATTGGCAAAGTACACTCCCCATGGGCTTAAATATCCCATTCAATCTTTAGTCACCCTATTAATTTCAATTCGAAATGTTTAACCAAATATGCATTCCCATTTGGAAGAAGGTATATTTGCATTATTGATTGTGTCTGTCAAAGACTTCTATAACCGACAGAAATAAAATCTAAATATTAAACATTCAAAAGTTAACTTAGGTTTAAAATCGACGACGTCTTCGCAGTAGCTTTATTTCTAGCATATTCGGGGTGTGGACATGTTGGCTCGAAAACCATCAGATCACCATTTATGGTTCCCCATTCTCCGTACTTTGTGAGTACACTTAGTGGTTCTATTTTTGGAGGATCTCTTGGTCCATCAGTAAGTATAATCATTATTATTAAATCGTTTTTTGTCTATTTATACAAAATAAAAATAAACGTGTAACGTAAACACACCTATGATTTAGAGCGATTTCCTCTAAGTATGGTTGTACATAGTTGAAGGGTATTTTTTAACAGGTTTAGGTCATTAACCTAACACCAAGATTTAAATGATCAAATACTTATGTGCTAATTATATAATAAATCAACAGATTGTAAAAATTAGTAGCTCCATCTTGGTATCTTTCATGTTTAACCTGTTGTACCCTGTTAGTCCGTTTGCATATGGGTACTGCAGGGTAATTCAGAACGTTTTTGCCCTCGTTTTTCGAAGTGTTCCCGGCTTCCCGTGTACGAAAAAGCGTAATTAGAAGCACATTAAAATCACTATTGTGTTTTACTGTTTACTGCTGCAAGATTTGTGATTAATTCATTGTCTGTTATTATTAATATTAGATCATACATGCGGCATCTTCATTATATTTTTATTGTTATTATTTATTTACGTACTCAAAATTATATGAATGATGTTGTCACTACCCATCCAGCTGTAGAGTAAGTCATTTTATTTAGTACCACAGTCATTCTGACAAAAACATTCCCTGTGACATGGCACACGGCATCTACGCAATAAGAAACTCCAAATGTAGATCAAAGAGACATCTAGATTAATACTATCAATATTACAATTTAATTTTCGTCCTTACGGATGACAGAGGGCGGCACGCAAATCCATAGTCTAAACACCTTGGGAAATTTAAGCTTGATCTGCGATATTTGACCTAACGTCGGTCTTTCGTCGGTCAGTGCATAATAGCTCGCAAACGAGTTAAGCTACAGTGCTCGAGTTAAATTTTTAATGAAAGTAAAAAGGTGTTGCCTTACAACATTTATTCGATTCCGACCCGAGGGTTAAAATGGCAGTAGACGTATATATATTTGGATTAGCGAACTCTTTAAGTGCCACCGGAGTGATGGTTACTGATAATGGGCCTCTGTACGCATATGTAGTTATTCCATTAAAATTCTGCCGTTTCCAGGTAGCCTACAGTAGCCTAGTTATTTCCAACTTTAACAATATCCACGCTGTTATACAATTTTATGTTATTTTAATGGATAAAAAATTCTTCTGAAAACAATGAAATTGTAAAATGACCCGAAACATTTGAACGGTATTGTGGATATTTTTGCATAAAACGCTGCACATAAAGCTTTATACTATGCAAGGCAGTTTTTATTCGGGACTATCAGTTTATTAATCTAATTAATATCCGTGAATAGTGAACAGAAAACTTGCTCCCCTTTGAAATCCCTATCGAGTTTGAAGAACATTTCACTTCCATATAAGTGACGTCAAACTATTCCACTGCTTCTGAACTCTATTTTTTTACAATAACTTAATTTGAAAAATGACACACAGATCAGGCTTAGATGTAGAAGGGTGGACCAAGTGTACCACTATGTACGATGGATTAAGATGGCTGATATGTGCTGTGATGTGTGTGTGTGTGTGTGTGTGTGTGTAGGTTGACCCAAGAACAGAAATTAGGCTTGTTTCTATTTCTTAAATTGAGAGTACCTTATAGATTTAAGAAATTGAAAGGTATCTTTTCTAGGAGACAAACCAAACGGCATACACCAATGGCATTAAAACTCAAGTCAAAGCACAGATCAAGCATCTTAAACAGACTTAAATAATATGCCGCTAAATCAGCAATGAAACACAGGTGAAAGCAATAACCAAATCAAAAACAACTACTGAGGGAATGTTCTGGGTTGTGCTAAATTTTATATGGCCCCAAGCTAAGACTAGCCCCAGATTAGCTTAGCTTGTGTTCACACAAGAGTTTAACCCTGGGCTATTGTTTAACACTAGGCTAAGGATTCATACTTGTATTCCTGTATTCCCTGGAATAACTGACAAACACAGAACAATACAATTGTCCTTGTGCAAACTGACCAAAGCACAGGGCTCCAATTCAACTCAAGAATATTGTCAAAATGCTCTGGCCATTCGTAGCACGTCCAACAAAACATTTATATAAGTTCCTCTTCTAAGTGATAAGCATAGATCCAAAATATAGGTACTAATGTTACTATTAGTTTACACATTTACAATAATTGCGAATGATTGTTAATAATGTACTTAAATTAACTTTTTTAGTCTACCAACAGATTCAAGGAGAATGACAAGACACCTTAAGCAACTGTTATTGACTTTGACTCTACTGATCTGCATTATTGTTTTTTTTGTAAGTACTCCAATTCAGTCCAAGCCATGTGCTCTTCATGACATCTTTCAGTGTACTCTGTGTAATACCTAACTTAATTTTAATAGCACTTTTAAAGATACTGGAATAAAAACAATAATATACAGTGGGTCTAGGAAGTCACCACCTAAACAGCCTGAAATGAAAACACAAAATCAGACTTTTTCCAGCTTCATTCACACCAATAATATCCAAGTGATTTACTCTGAAAATGTAGTAACATTTAAACAGTTAAATACCCCATTAGGATAAATGTATTACCAACCACTTTCCAGATCACAAGTCAAGCTATTTGGATTCAATCTGTGATCAATTTAAGTGACTTTGATTAGTCCAGAATAAAAGCAGTTGTTGCAGAGTAGTGCAATTCTAAGCAAAGAATCCACAGTTGACACGAAGTTATTTTCAAAAGATCTGTGAGTTAAAGTTGTGAGATGTCAGGGGATGGAAATTAGAAGATTTCACAAATCTTTTTAAATAACAAGCACTCCACAAATCTGGCCTCTATGGGAGGGTGGCAAAACCAGAAAAGGAATTTGTCAAGCCTATTTCAGCTGGCCGGATCAATGTTGTTGTCCCCGGCTGGTTTCAATCCACAGTTTCACACCAATTCTGTTATTTGTGTTTTATTCATGTTTTTTATTGCTTCAAAACATTGCTGGAAAATGCTGCCAATTCTCAAAAAGGGTAACCGTAGATTTTCCCTCATACACTAAATCTGCAGTAGTCTGATGTTTTGCTACACAACTACCAACATTGTCAAAATGTTGCAGAAACCACAGGCACGGGAATGCACATTCGCAATCGTGAAAAAAACCCTGCACACAAGTAAGTTTTACCCGCATGGGTCAGCTTTGCATTCATGGGGTAGATTTTTCTGACTGAAAATGTAACAACAGGGTTGTTAGAAATATGCTCCTCAAAGAATGTTATCCAGAACCAGTGAGAAAAAATTATATTCTCAGGGAATTTCCAGTGGAAAAGGTTAGAAACAAGTGGTCAAGTTATCTTTCATATTCACTTACTCCTTCCAATTCCTCCTCAGATAAGAGGTCTGCTTCAAGATTGTCATTGGTATTTATCAACAAACATATTCTTGAGAATAAGATTTGATATTGAAGTACATGCTTGTGTATTGTGACAAGGAAGTTGATAGTTTGTAACATACACTGAACAAAATTATAAACACCACACTTGTGTTTTTGCCCTCATTTATCATGAGCTGAACTCAAAGATCTAAGACTTTTTCTCTGAGCACCAAAGGCCTATTTCCCTAAAATATGATTCACAGATCTGTCTAAATCTGTGTTAGTGAGCACTTCTCCTTTGCCGAGATAATCCATCCACCTCACAGGTGTGGCATATCAAGATGCAGATCAGACAGCATGTGTATTGCACAGGTGTTCCTTAGGCTGCCCACAATAAAAGGCCACTTGAAAATGTGAAGTTTCACTGTATTGGGGGGGTGCAGTATCTGATGTGACCACCATTTGCCTCACACAATGCAACACATCTCCTTCTGACTCTAATCAATATGTTCATGTATAAATCTGATCAAACATCGCTTTTTTTAGTCCGAAAATACAGATTTCCCTTAAACGGTACGTTGTCCCCTAAGTTACCCTAACCTGCGATTATTAGGGCCATCATCTATGGATTTTCAAAACGCAAATCACAGAAATAAACTGTGATTTCACAACTGCACTCTTAGTTTTAATTCATTGTCAGCAGCAAATGAAAACCAATTAAAGCAATTTTCTGAAATGCAAAGCAAGCAAAATCACATGGCCTACCTGTACGGAAATGAGGAGGCTGCACCAAATACAAATCATTATCCTTTGGCAGAGTGCTTCCTGGCACACCTTTTCTCCTCAAACATCTTGATGAATTCCATAAAATGTTTTATCTTGAAGTCAGCGCCATGTTACAGCTATCTAACAAATACTTGCATAATATTCTGAACAATCCCTTTCTGAAAAAGATACAACACGAGGTAGGTACCATTGTTCTGAAAACGATGCGTTGATAGTAGGCCTAGATGGGCAACTGGCGGCTTGCAGGCCATTAAAAAAATATAAATGTTTGACCTTAAATTTGTTGTTAAGTTAGTATTGGAACCAAGAAAATCTTACCTGGAAACAAAATATGAAATAGAACTGAAATAATATTTAGCATGTTTACACATATAACAGTCAGTTCAAGGTCTATGAAAGCTGTTGTGATGACTTTCTAAATTTAGCTGAGTGTGCTGATGTTTGAGCCATAAAACACTTGATGATGCCTATTACAGAAATATCAAAGACCCCTCTTTCGGTTTGGTTCATATTTAGATAGAAAGATACTGGGACTGTGAGGGGAGATAGAAAAGCACACAATCTGAAAAGGGTTTTAGGATTATATGAAAGTTGTCATATGCTTGACATCAACCAGGAACACTAACTGTTCCTGCTCATGGACGCATGCTGTTTGAGATATTTTGTTTGCTTCCATCTCTCTTTTTCCCTCTGTCAACCCTCAGGAACGTTGGTCTTCATAACCAAAATGGCAGTAGACACATTTCTTTTGCTATACCTAGTCCCTCAGATCTAGCTTAGCCTTAGCTATGCCTTCTTGCAAGTTACTCACATAACTGAGAAAATGCATCCTAGCATATATACATTACCAATAAAAGAGTCCATCCTTTCATTATAGTCAACTGGCTGGGACTGACATTTTCATTGTCTGATCCCACTTGTCGAGCTGGTTGATCAAGTGATCAAAACTCTAACAGTCATCAGGAGGGATCAGCCACTGAATTTTACCAAAATGTACTTTTTTTATGGAGATTTCCTCAAGGTCTCTCCCCAAGCTGGAACAGACATATGTAATCACCTTGAAACACAGTGAGACCTCTATAGACTTAGCTTGGAAATTGCCATTGAGGGCATCACTAATTTTAGTGTAGTCAAGTAGGAAAAAGACTTGAAACCTCACCGGCTGATCTGTTCCGAAAACCCGATTTGTCTTGTCAAATCAAGGAGAGATAAAGTTGGAAGACACCTATTTTACAAAATCCAAATGATGTCCTTGCCTGCATTATCTTATAATTAGCTAAAAAACCTGCCTGAGATGTTGCTAAATTGCAGTTTCACAAAAAAACAACCCTATGCTGATTGCCTCCCCCATTCCCCAAACAAACCCAGCCCAGTATACACCGCCAATGGGACCTCCTCGGCCACAACCACCAATGGCATGAACAGATCTCAAATCCACTACCCTAGTGATGCAGTTGCACTGCAATGCAGACTGTATCAAAGAATTTGAAAAGAGAATGTCATGCCTTTTATAGTGATATTACATTTAGGCTGAAATCAATGAATAAAATAAAAATATAGGCACCCCAATAAAAGTCAGTTCCTTGTTGCGGATAAATCTTTTCCACTTCTCAGGTTCGACTGGTTGAGTCTACTTAATTTTAATTTCTTAATTATAAACACTCTAGGAAACCAGTACATTAATTCTTATAGTTTATTACAAGCTTGTAGGTGATACACAGACAACATACACTTGTGTGCACGTTCCAAGGTATGACAGAGATACACAGTTGGTGGGGCCCCTTTATGATCTTCTAACATCTGGTTCTCATCATAATGCTCCAACACCTACAACCATAGGACACCTTATCTAAAGAATTCCCATTTGGGCCTGGGGCCAAAAGGAGAACAAGGATTTGCAGGCAAGAGTTCTGAAGGAGAGGAGACAAGCTATAGCCACTTTTAACCACATGTTTCCCCAAGTCCTAGACAGAGCAAAGTATCCAGCCTGCATATCATATACACAAATCCTACATATTTAAAACATATTCAATAAACCTAATTTATGCAAATAGAATATATTTATGTCTCCTCCATATATAATATACACTCACAAAAAGGATTATTAGGAACACCTGTTCAATTTCTCATTAAGGCAATTATCTAATCAACCAATCACATGGCAGTTGCTTCAATGCATTTAGGGGTGTGGTCCTGGTCAAGACAATCTCCTGAACTCCAAACTGAATGTCAGAATGGGGAAAAAAAAGTGATTTAAGCAATTTTGAGCGTGGCATGGTTGTTGGTGCCAGACGGGCCGGTCTGAGTATTTCACAAACTGCTCTGTTACTGGGATTTTCACGCACAACCATTTCTAGGGTTAACAAATAATGGTGTGAAAGGGGAAAAACATCCAGTATGCGTCAGTCCTGTGGGCGAAAATGCCTTGTCGATGCTGGAGGTCAGAGGAGAATGGTCCGACTGATTCAAGCTGATTAGAAGAGCAACTTTGACTGAAATAACCACTCGTTACAACTGAGGTATGCAGCAAAGCCACAACACGCACAACTTTGAGGCGAATGGGCTACAACAGCAGAAGACTCCACCGGGTACTACTCATCTCCACTACAAATAGGAAAAAGAGGCTACAATTTGCAAGAGCTCACCAAAATTGGACAGTTGAAGACTGGAAAAATGTTGCCTGGTCTGATGAGTCTCGATTTCTGTTGAGACATTCAGATGGTAGAGTCAGAATTTGGTGTAAACAGAATGAGTACATGGATCCATCATACCTTGTTACCACTGTGCAGGCTGGTGGTGGTTGTGTAATGGTGTGGGGGATGTTTTCTTGGCACACTTTAGGCCCCTTAGTGCCAATTGGGCATCGTTTAAATGCCACGGCCTACCTGAGCATTGTTTCTGACCATGTCCATCCCTTTATGGCCACCATGTACCCATCCTCTGATGGCTACTTCCAGCAGGATAATGCACCATGTCACAATGCTCGAATAATTTCAGATTGGTTTCTTGAACATGACAATGAGTTCATTGTACTAAAATGGCCCCCACAGTCACCAGATCTCAACCCAATTGAGCATCTTTGGGATGTGGTGGAACAGGAGCTTCGTGCCCTGGATGTGCATCCCACAAATCACCATCAACTGCAAGATGCTATCCTATCAATATGGGCCAACATTTCTAAAGAATGTTTTCAGCACCTTGTAGAATCAATGCCACGTAGAATTAAGCCAGTTCTGAAGGCGAAAGGGGGTCAAACACAGTATTAGTATGGTGTTCCTAATAATCCTTTAGGTGAGTGTATATGCATAATAATTTATCTTCCACATCCTTTACCTATAAATAAACCCTTATAAAATCATTTAGAAAGAAATTACATTCCTCCGGTTATACCGCAATACACTTAACGGCCACTAGAAGGAAGCACGAGATCGGTATTGCGGTTGGGAAAGAGTAAATTATGAACTGTACAATCAAGTGACCAAGTTTTTCCAAGAAAACCAATATCATCCCCATACCATGTAGAAAGAATAATATTTGTCATCATTTTTTTATATACAAACAATGCTGTAGGATACCATTGTTCATAAATAACAATGTACTTACTTCATATGTGGATGGTTCACGTCTCTGAGCTGTTAAGAGTCTGGCCATTACGCTTACGCATTGCATCCAGATACTGTTTCCATACAAATGATCATATTCTAAATACTTTTGCCCGTTCAAATCTAGTCTAAAACGTTGATCTATAATATCCTTTTTCGTAATGAAAGCTATGCAGTAATGAACGCGAAGCAAGTCTCTGTTGATACTCCATAGTTTGTGGGATTGGTAAGGAGTGTCCACTTCTAATGACGCGCGTGTCATAGCCCCCGTAATTCCCTGGGAGAACTTATCTGAATTGCTATTAGATGCCAGGCATCAGATGACCTAGCACAACGTAGTTTGCGGAAGATTAGACTTCTAAACAGCATATGCACTAAGCTCAATTACATGGAGTGCGTAACGGCCATCACTTTAGGTGCAACTTGGTGTTTTTCTTACGTAGGCTGTGATGCACGTAGGAAAACAAACCTTACGTCAATCGCTTTATTGTAATTAGCCACTAACCGGTAAGAAAAAAAAAATCATTGAGTATCAATGAATACAAGTACACAATTAGTCGTCTTCAGCGGATCCGCGGAGGCGGATTGACTCAGATTAAAGATCTTTCGGACGGGGGCCTCCTCCAGACGTTCCCAGTTCACCCACGCTACCCCTTTGGGCCTTCCTGGACTGTCCAGAGTCTTTCCCCACCCCCTGACCCAACTCACCACCAGATGGTGATCGGTTGTCAGCTTCGACCCTCTCTTTACCCGAGTGTACAAAACATGCAGCCTCAGATCCAATGACACAATCACAAAATAGATCATTGAACCTTCTGCCTAGGGTGTTCTGGTACCACGTACTCTTATGAGCATCCTTATGTTAGAACATGGAGTTCGTTATAGATAATCCATGACTAGCACATAACTCTCACAACAAACAACCACTCAAGTTCAGATCAGGGAGGCCCTTCCTCCCTATCACGACACTCCAGGAGTCTCCATCATTGCCCACGTGCGCAATGAAGTCCCCCAGCAGAATTATGGAGTCCCCTACTGAAGCCCTGTACAGCACTCCATTCAGTCTCCAAGAAGGCCGAATACTCTGAACTGCTGTTCGGGGCATACGCACAAACAACAGTCAGAGTTTCCCCCCCCACAACCCGTAGGCATAGGGACGACCTTCTCATCCACTGGGGTAAACTCCAACATAGTGGTGCTCAGCCAGGGGCTTATGAGTATCCCAACCCCCGCCCAGCGCCTCACACCCTGAGCAACTCCAGAGAAGAATAGAGTCCATCCCCTATCCAGGAGTATGGTTCCAGAACCGAGACTGTGCGTGGAAGTAAGCCCCACCAAATCTAACTGATAACGCTCCTCCTTCCCCCACAGAGAGGTGACGTTCTCGTCCCCAGAGCCAGCCCATGCCGCCCGGGCTTGTTACGTCAAGGCCCCCGGCCTTCACTACCACCCATATGCCGACCCCAGTGGTTCTTCCCATGGGTGGATGGAGAGGGGGTGCCATGTCCCTTTTTCGCGCTATGCCCAACCAGGCTCCGTGGCAAACCCGGCTACCAGGCACTCGCTGGCGAGCCCTCCCTCTGGGCCTGGCTCCAGACAGGGGCCCCGGGCTTCCTCCGGGCAGGGTCACTCCTCCTCTTCCTTGTTTTATCATAGGGTTTTGTTTGAACCGTTCTTAGTCTGGCTCCTCCCCTGAGACCACTTTGCCATGGGAAACCCTACCAGGAGCACTAGGCCCCAGACAACACAGCCCTCATGTTCATAGGGACATACAAACCTCTCCACCACGATAAGATAATGGTTCCCAGAGAGGTTATAGGCTATTACTCCAAAATGCATGCACTGATGCGTACTACGGAAATCCACCAGAAATTGTCGCAATATATCTTAACAGTTTTATTTTAGGCTCACTATATTGTAGCTACTGGAAGTTACAGCAAGGGAAGTTTTTGTCTATCCTAAAAAAAAATCTTAATGTGTAATTTATTATACCCGCAGCGAAACTCCACTTGCGTGGAAGGCCACACCTCTAACCACTACGCTATACAAGGGGTAGTCAGTCACTCACTCAGAACGAGACATTTGCTCTTCTAGACTGGCTCCGCGTTTTGGCAAAAAGAAACTCTCCTCAAAAGGTAGCATCAAGTTTTGTTTGAGCTTTTCCTATAACACACATTGTAGATTCCAAGGCCATGTGGCAAAATGTTCTGTGGTCAAATGTGACCAAACAATTTGGCCTGGATGCAAAATGATGTCTGTTGAAAACAATACATCTTTACATTCAAAGAACACCATGCCTACAGTAAAACAAGGTGGTGGCAGCACAGTGGAGCTGTACAAAATGTGGGGTGTATTCAAACAAATAGTGGTGATTCAAGCAGGAGGTTGTTCTACCAAGTATTAACTCAGGGGGGTATTCACTTATCCAAATAGGGTGTTGCTGTTTTACACTTATAAACATTTTTACTTGGATATTCTGGTTTAGTGTGTGTAAATAAAGCTTTGATTTTGTGTTTTCATTTTAGGCAACATTCTGAATATACTGTATGTTCCCAGAAAGATTAACAAAACCAATTGTCATTTACACTAAAAACCTGAGGAACAATCAGGTTTAACATACTTTCTCAACAATAAAGCTGCATTTTGCATCTAGCATCCTTTTGGTTACGGTTCAGATGTTCGGATCACTAGGCTTCCTGCACCCTCAAATGTATGGGCATAGGGAAATTCAACCCCTCTCAAATACATGAACAGTCCTCTAGATGCAAAGACTAGCATGCCATCCACAGAATAATTTTCTTATTATGTGCTAAATATTTTTAAACTCTACATTGTTTACAAATGCATTAATGATTATGAGAGGCTTGATTGTATCTTTAAAGCATATAAATATCACTATCAACAAATTATCTGTTGATATGCAACTGCTTGCTAAGGTTAGGGTTAGATGTAGTATAAGGATTTGGGTAAGAGTGAAGTTTAGGTTTGTGGTTAGGTTAGCAGTTCGGCTAGCTGTTGGAGCATCTGGTCAGCATCCAAAAGGTTGCTAGAATAATGAATTATCTGTTTAGTTTATAGCTAAAATGTGTTTCAGGCAGTGTTCTTTTTTGGAAATATATGCTTATATTGCCTTTCTGATGTGTTAAGACAAAATTATAAACACAACATTTGTTTTTGCCCCCATTTATCATGAGCTAAACTCAAAGATCTAAGACTTTCTCTATGTACATAAAAAGCCACTTTCTCTCAAATATTGTTCACAAATCTGTGATAGTGAGCACTTCTCCTTTGCCAAAAAAATCCATCCACCTCACAGGTGTGGCATATCAAGATGTTGATCAGACAGCATGAGTATTGCACAGGTGTGCCTTAGGCTGGTCACAATAAAAGACCTCTCAAAAATGTGCAGTTCCATCACACAGCACAATGCCACAGATGTCACAAGTTTTGAGAGAGCATGCAATTGGCATCCTGACTGCAGAAATGTCCACCAGAGCTGTTGCCCTTCAATTTAATGTTCATTTCTCTACCATAAGCTGTCTCCAAAGGTGTCAATATGAGTTCAGCTCATGTTGAATGGGGGCAAAAAAAAAGTTGTTTATAATTATAAATGTTACGTGTATTTAAATATACACTCACCAAAAGGATTATTAGGAACACCTCTTCAATTTCTCATTAATGCAATTATCTAATCAACCAATCACATGGCAGTTGCTTCAATGGATTTAGGGGTATGGTCCTGGTCAAGACAATCTCCTTAACTCCAAACTGAATGTCCAAATGGGAAAGAAAGGTGAATTAAGCAGTTTTGAGCGTGGCATGGTTGTTGGTGCTAGACGGGCCGGTATTTCACAAACTGCTCAGTTACTGGGATTTTCACGCACAACCATTTCTAGGGTTTACAAAGAATGGTGTGAAAAGGGAAAAACATCCAGTATGCGTCAGTCCTGTGGGCAAAAATGCCTTGTCGATGCTAGAGGTCAGAGGAGAATGGGCCGACTGATTCAAGCTGAAAGAAGAGCAACTTTGACTGAAATAACCACTAGTTACAACCAAGGTATGCAGCAAAGCATTTGTGAAGCCACAACACGCACAACCTTGAGGCGGATGGGCTACAACAGCAGAAGACCCCACCGGGTACCACTCATCTCCACTACAAATAGGAAAAAGAGGCTACAATTTGCAAGAGCTCACCAAAATTGGACAGTTGAAGACTGGAAATATGTTGCCTGGTGTGATGAGTCTCGATTTCTGTTGAGACATTCAGATGGTAGAGTCAGAATTTGGCGTAAACAGAATGAGAACATGGATCCATCATGCCTTGTTACCACTGTGCAGGCTGGTGGTGGTGGTGTAATGGTGTGGGGGATGTTTTCTTGGCACACTTTAGGCCCCTTAGTGCCAATTGGGCATCGTTTAAATGCCACGGCCTAC